>VXAY01002304.1:215308-285659 GCA_013399855.1 Oxyruncus cristatus
CGAGGACGCCCGCCCGGGCACCCGCCTGGCCACGCTGGCCCCGGCGCGCTTCGCCGCCGCCTGGTTCGAGCTGCTGTCGCCGCCCGTCGAGGAGTCGCCGGTGCGCGTGGAGCGGGAGAGCGGCGAGGTGATGCTGAGCGCGGCCCTGGACAGGGAGGCGGCGGCCGCCTGGGAGATCGTGGTGCGCGTCCAGGAGCGCAGAGGTGGGTGCGGGGGGACGCGGGGGTGCCGCGGGCACGGCCGGCTGCGGCCGCCAGAGAAGTTGCGACTTTGTCAGAGTACTGGTCTTGTCCCATCAGCTTTCGTCGCCAAGTGACGACCAGCACCTGTCGGTGGTTTAGCGTCAGGTGTCACATGTTGTTACGTTGTGGAATGTAGTTTTGGTCTTTTGAATCTGTAAATTGTTAAATTACTGGAAGTGACAAGAAGCCTCACGTGGCTTACGGATCGTGGACTATAGAGCTTTGTGGCAATGCTTGGAGCAGCAGGGTGTTTAGCAAAGTTTAACTGTTTCAGCGGTTAAAATTCTTAGTCGTTAGTGAGTGGCATGGAAAATATGTAACATTTCACAGGATATTCTCAGTTGAAAGAGACCCACAAGGTGTGTTGCCTGTAGTGCCTGTATGTCAAGGCACAGCATGTTAGATACACCATGCTTCTTTCACATAGGTGTTTGCTATTAAAATGTTCCCTGTAGTTTTCATCCTCTGAATGCCTAACTTGAAGCATGCAGCTGAAGCCACTCAGTTTTGAGTCATTGTTAAACTTGTGTGTTTGACTCACAAGTATAAGATGGGTTTGTACAAACATGGAACCTCTGCATTTGTGTGGCTGCTTTTTTTTAAAAAAAACCGACTGAGAAGTCCAGTGTGAACTATTAAAATGGCACGTTTGTGACTTAAATTGTCATCATTCGCAGGCTCTTACTCAAGTTAAGCAGAATAGTTTATTTCACTTACTAATCGCATCTATTGCTTTCAAAAATCCTTTTTGAGTTTTTAATTGCCACTTTGGCAAGTGTTTTTTACCTATGAAGATACAGCTTAGTTTAAGCATATTTTTAATTTACTGGATGGTGGATATCTGTGCATATTCACGGCGTCTCTTGGTATTTTCATGTTACTTGTGATTGTAGCAATGTTCTGAAGGTTGCCCAGGATGACTATTCTGGAGAAAAGCATATCAGCAGAAATAAGTTGTTTAGCCTGATTTCGTCTTGGAAAGGTTTAGGAAGGGTTTGGCATTATGTGACTCCTAGTGGTTGTGAAAGCGATTAACTTCTCAGCGGTGCAGCTGCTCGGAGTGATTTCCCTCAGCCACAGAGCAGCGCAGGCGGGAGAGATGAAAAGCTTCCCACGCGATCCTTTCCCTTATCTCGCCTGTTTTCTGACTGAGGGGCAGCCCACAGGAGTGAGAGGCAGTTTATTCCTTGGTGTCTGTTAAATCCCTGAGGATGCCTGCAGGGTTCTAATTAGTGCTGACAGTTTCAGTGACATGGATACTTCCCCCTCTGAAGGAGGCTGCAGCACCAACTCCTTTCACTCAGGTCCTGAGGAACAACTCTCAGATCCTTCTCTGTTTCTCCCTTGGGTTTTGTTGTGCCTGTCGCTGTGTTGATGTCAGTCGCTCGCAGTGGCTTTGTGCTGTGTTCCAGCTTGAGCTTTGGCTGCAGACCAAGAGGTTGATTGACCAATTTCCAAAACACAAGTGCTTTCCCTGCCCTGCACTCACTACTCAATCCTGAGCAAGGCTACCTGCCAAGGGGGATGTCACTGAGCCGAGGCAGTGACAAAATCCATCGGGTCAGTCTGAGTGTGCTGCTGGGATGTTCACCCATTCTGTCAGGTAGCTCAAGTTTCAGCCCTTTGTTGGTGTCACAGCTCCCTCTGTCAGGATCAAGATGATGATGTTAGGAAAGTGGTAGCCTGCGGTTACTGCAACTCTCACCTTTGTGATTGTTTTGGCTCTTATCTAGTCTGAATATAGAAGTCTGAGATTGCCTGGAAAAAAGCTTGTCACTCTGTCATGCCTGAGATTTCATTTCCAAAGCAATTCTGCAGTTAAAAGTAGTCCAAAACAACTTCTAACTTAATTTCAGGGGGGTTTTTTTCACCTTTGGAGTATTTTTCACTAGCCTGACATATTACTGTAGTAATGGTAGTATGTAGTAGTAAGAGAATAAATCTGTAAGAAATATGTAGAACTAGGTTCTGACTCTGAGATTAGGTAGAGAGCAATTAACTGGGCAGTACAAATGATATTCCTTAGATGCTGGTGATTTTAAGTTTCCTGGTTTAGAGGAAAGTAAATTCAAAATACGCCTTTATTAATGTTTTCATCAGTTAATGGTTAGTAATGAATTGAGATCTTTAGAACTTCCAAGTTGCAGAATGCTTATGTTCTCGTTTTGTAGGAGTTAAAATACATTTAAGAAAATACTTTCAAACATATTTAGCAAGTTGAGTCACTTTCCTTACTTGCAATTCAAACTGCAGTAATGGGATAACCAAAGATAACCGAAAGGATGGGATAGGGGAGAGAGAAAGATGACTACATGTTTTAACTAGTGACTACATGAAAACATGACTACAGCTACATGTTTTAACTAGTCTGAAATAAGAAAGATATTGTATATAGCAAAAGCTCCAGGAGAAAACACAATATTTACAGAAGTGAGCTCTCGGATGAATTAAAATGCAGAGGTGGTTACACTGAATTTTCTTGGGAGTAAACATTCAAGTTCAGATTTTTTACTCCAGTTTTTTTACTTTGCTTTTAGCATTTGTGCTTACTTACTTTACATTATACATAACCATAAACATTCCAGCAGCTACAGTTCTCTAATATTAGACTTTATGGTATCAGATGTCAGTTTATGTTCAAGTGGTATAAAGTTGTATTAATTTCTTTAATATTTTTTTTTCCACTTAATTCTTGCGACCTGGTAACTGAGAACTGAAAATCAACCAGTAATTAATTCTGTCATTAGTCTCTTCTTCAACCCAGGCAATGATGTCAAGGATAAGACAAGATGTTTAAAAGCTTTAGCATATAAAGTCTATGCTCTTTTCCTTTATCTTTTCAATGTAGTTCATTGTGATTCATTTGTACACTTCATTACCTAAAGTAGTAAAGAATCCTTAAAAGCATTGTGCCACAGGTGGTCCTAATGCATTGCTAGGAAGAATAAATGATTTCCCCCCCCGCCCACTGATGGAGCATTCCCAAAATAGTAACAAGAAGATTGGTATATGGCAATAAGGCAACATTCAGTAGTATTTCTTCCTCATTTATGTGACAGCCCCCACTCTTTAGTTCATAAATGGGACTGTGTAGGAGATGTCCTGTCCCTGAATTTTTCTTCAGGGGAGTACAAAGGGCTGTATGTTTGTTTCTTTTTTCCCCTTCACCTAAAATAGAATTTGAAATACTTTTCTGTTTACTTCCTATGAATTCTGTCTGGGATAATCAGCGTGTCCAGGGCTGGTGTTCCACTGAAGCAAATACCATTCCAGATGCAACCAGACCCTCAGCATCTCAATATCCAGATGATCTCCCACATGTTCATGGAGAAGGGTTTTCTCACCGAGTTGCACCTTGTGGAAGGTGTGAGTTTATCTGAGCTCGCTGCCCTTGGCTTGGCAAGTAACTACCAATGGAACAGACTCACTCTTCACTATCTGGAGTATTTTTTAGTAGAAGGCCATAGGTTTGGTGCAGACACACGTTTTTCTGTGTCAGGCGTAGCTTTGGGGGGCATTTGCAGTACGAACAACTCTTCACCATGCAGGGTTCGGTTTCTGGCAAAGCTGCAGTTGAGCTCTGAAATTTATGGTAGTGATGTGGACAAATCACTATTATCCTTATTGTCATCACCAGTGCAGCTACATGCTGTAGTTACTTTGTGATGGGACATATTTCGGTTATAAATGTGGGGGTTTTTTTAATGTAGATTCCAAACCCAATCCTTTTATTTATTTATTCTTTGAAATAACAAATACTTGTGTGTATTTTACTGCTACAGTAAAATTAACTGCAATCTGAAGAGGAAATAGCATGTTACTAACTCTCTTTATTCACTTTGTGGTTATTTGATACTGCGTATACTTAGTTTTACCATAGTGTTTCATGTTTTCTGGAGGCAGTAAGTAGTCACTAGCAAGTGTCAACTAAAAAATCTGGACTTATAGTGCTAAGTGCATTTTAATGGTATGGATTGGAGGAGTAACAATTTCAGGGCCTGGACAAGAGAGGATATGATGCCCTTGCTGGATTTTCAACTTCAGGTGAGTTCCTTGCATGAATTCTTAGCAGGAACATTTAAAACCAGGCAGAAGTCAGTTTAAAGAAATAGAGAAGAGATCACGGATCAGTCAAGCCTGATAGTTTTCAGAGACTGGTAGGATGTTCCCTGTCAGATTAGGGCTGTTCCAACCAGATTGTCGGGTCCTGGAATGCAGTGACAGGTCCTGGAGCTCCCTGGGTTTGGCTGCCTGGGTTCAAAGCCAGTTCTGACACTGTGCTGGGATCAGACAGGGGGGTGTCACCAGCTGTGTCTGTGGCCTCTGCCCCATGTCCCAGGAGCTGTGCTCGAGCTCATGTCCTTCCCTGGGCTGCCCAGGGCTGTGCTGTGCCCGGCTGTGCCTCCCCTGCCCCGACACTGCCTTGCTCACTCAGCTCCCTGCTCCACTCATCCCTGTGGATGTCTGGTGAACAGTCTTAGGACCTGCTGTGCTCTTGCTCGGTGACAGTGAGGTCCCTTGACTCCTCTTTCACCATACCCTGCAGAGCAGCCTGTCCTTGCTGCCCCTTGGCAGTTAAATTTTGCAGTTTCAGCAGTGATGTGTGTGTGCCTTTGTGTTAAACATTCTCTACATGTTGATGACCATGAGAGCTTCAACCACAGAATGTTAAGGGGTTGGAATGGCCCTAAAGATCATGTAGTCCCAATCCTCTCTGCCATGGGCGGGCACACCTTCCGCTAGACCAGGTTGCTCAAGGCCTTAACCAACCTGGCTTTGAACACTGCCAGGGCTGGAGCATTCACAACCTCCCTGGGCAACCTGTACCGGTGTCTCACCACCCTCACAGTAAAGAATTTTTTCCTAATATCCCACCTAAATTTCCCCTCCTTCAATTTGTACCCATTACCCATAACTGTCATTACAGTTCCTGATCAGCAGTCCCTCTCCAGATTCCCTGTAGCCCCTTCAGACACTGGAAGTTTCTGAGGTTCTGCCTTGACATTGGCCAGAAAAAAAAATCAATCCTGGGAGTTGAAAACAGTCATTTGAAATTGAAATATGGCCTGACAATATTTACGTTTTTCATAACTAACAAACATTTTAACTAAAAGAAGATAAACCGAAACAAAAACTTTACAACCCCAGACCAAAGAGAAACACCAGGAAAGCCTCATACGTGAGTTTGAGCCACAAGATGCTCAGCAGAAATCTGCAATTTCAGGGCTTAAGTTCCTGAGTGTGGTTTTTGGCACATGGTCCTTGAGGAGGAAATTCCTTGAGTGACCCCAGTGATCACTCAGCCCTGGTTTGTATTCTTCAACCTGCAAGGACTGATAGTTGTGCTCACGTTTTTTGTGGCATTTCAGATTTCATCCCATTTAATTTATGGGGATGCAATTTATTCTTAGCAAAAGCATAATGCTATTTTAAGTTTTTACCCAGTGAACAGAAGGTAAAATATCTAAGACTGTCATACACATTAATATTTTAACATAGAGGTAGCATTTAATTTGAGAAGGAGCCATTATTATTCCATTAGTGCTTGGGGGAAGTGCATGAAAGATCCTGTCTCTCTAATCCTCTGTCATCTCAAGCTCCCTTGACCTTACTTGATCCATGGGCATTAGCTTTGTAATCTCCTGTCATTCATTTTTTCTTATCAGAGGATTCACCAAGGGCCTTTCAACAGTTAACAGCACTCACTTATATTTTAAGTATATTTTTCCTGTTTAAATCAACATAGGGAGTTGGAGATACCAAGTTATTTTCAACCTTGAAGGATTTCATGCTTGGAAGTCAGAGATCATCTGTTTTAATTTTATCTGAGGCCTTAGTCCCTTACTAGCTGTATTGATTCTGGGGGGGATCATCCCTAAGAATTAAGTAGCTTCTGGATGATGTTTTGCCTTTTACAATTCTTATTACCTCTTCTGTGAATTACAACCATATTAATAGTTACCCATCAAGCTGAGCTCAAGTTGAAATCATCATCTATTATCCAGCAGATGGGTTTCATTAAACTGCAGTGGGTTTTGTGCCGTTAAGTCAAAAGAGAATGTACGTTCCACGTGCATTTGGGACAGCAATGGGTGTTTACAGGCTTGGAATGTTACTGATTTGTGGTAGAAAGGAATGTCTGGGGAAGCTATAGAGCACTGTGTTGATGTTTGATCAGTCTGAATGTTTTGAAATGATCTGCTTTCTACTCCAGGCAGTCAGATTAAAAATACCTTTGTGAGACTACTTGAACACCAAAGCTGTTTAGATCTTCTGGCTGTTTATCATCTCAAACATTCGGTTTCTGCAAAAGAAATAAACTTTTTTTTTTTTTGGTTAAGATCTAACTAAGTTTCAGCACAAATTTGATAATCTGACAGAACTAATAAATTACAGAACATACAGGCCAGCTTGGATGGGGTTTGGAGCAACCTGGTCTAGTGGAAGGTGTCCCTGCCCATGGCAGGGGGGGGTGGAATGAGATGATCTTCAAGGTCCCTTCTAACCCAAACCATTCTGTGATGGTATAATGATCCAAGGAATTACAGCAGGCTCTGTTGGTGAGGCTCTTGATTGTAGTGGCATTTTTATCTTTTTTTTTTTTTTTTCTTTCCTCCTTGCACATGTGGGACTAGAGAGAAACAGGCTGGATTTCCCCCAAGAAATTCTGAGGAAAAATTTCAAGAGAACTTCCCATCTCACAGTGGCCCAGTAGCTGCTACTGCTTTGGCCAGGATCTCTTCTTGTGATAATGCTTTTTTGGCAATCAACAATCACTTATTAAGACACATGTTTTGTTATTTAAGGATGTCTCTTGTGATTATTATTTCATTATCTGGGCATGCTTGGTTTTTCCGTCTGCCACTCTCAGCAGATGGATGCCACACTGGCAAGTCACTGCTAACATAAATTACCAACTAAAACACATTAAGGTGATAACCATGTTAAGAACCACTCTGCCATAATCATTGAGCTCCTCTGACGCTTTCTTTACTTTTGTTTTCTGGTTTGCTTTACCTTCTATTTTAAAAGCCATATGATGGTAAGGAGCAGAGACATGCCAGACTGTCGTTATTCTATCTGCAAAAAAGATGAGGCATGTTAGGGGGGAATGTGAGCTGTACCCAGCTTGAGCCCATCAAAGTTATCTCTTCAGAAGGTTTATGTTTTATGAATGAGCAAACTACTGTACTTAAAAGTAGCCCATCATATACCTCAGGAATCTTCAGAAATGACAGTAGAGAAATGTTTGTGCATAATTGTCCTATTTTTTTGAAGGATATACACTAGGACTGGGTACAATAACCAGTAGGTTCTATCTCATGTTACGGTCTGAAAATGGGAAAAGAGATTTCTCCTGATTGCAGCTAGAGGCTTAGGGCTTTAAGATGTTCTTTCTGAAAATGTATCTTCCCAAACTTTAAGGCAGTAGGTATTTTCCATGAAGGCATATTATAGAGTGAGGTTTTCAAATAGTGCAGCAAGATATTTGCAAAGCCACTTCTAAACAGCAACATCCTCTCAAGCAACCCCAAAATATTTCACTTGCAGTAATCCAAACAAATAACAAACTCCTGAGTTTTCACAGAATATTTGTCTATTTAGAGTAAAAGTCTTAGAAGTTGGAGAAACTTTAAAAAAACCCAACACAAAACCAAGCCCAAAAATACCAGCTCGAAGACTTAAATTTGCTGGTAGATGTAGAGCAGTATGTAATACCAGTATTAACCTCAAAGCTTGCAAGACTTTTAACACTCTCGTAATCTTCTTTTAAAAATAAATTGAAATGACCTGAAAATGCCAGGAGCAACCTAGCTTCTCACCCATTATTCCTTAATCATGATAATATAATACCTCTGCCCTCAGTACATTCAAGGAACATATAATGTTTGTCCACAATCGTAGAGACGTGTTCAGTCAACTACATATTCTCTATTGTCAGATTTTTTAAATCAGAATGTCTGGCATTGTCAGTTTTATCAATTACACTGATGCAGAGAAGCCTACATTTTTCATGAATATAAGGATTTTATTTTTCAAGTCTCGTCTTATGGAATTATCCATTGGATTTTTGAGAGAAAAGACAGTCATATAATCCTAATGCAATCAGAAGTCTGAGAATACGTTGGATTTCACAGATTGACAGCATCTTTTATAATTTGACATGGTGAAAAGAGATGGGTTTAGAGGCAACTCTGACCTACAGTATTTGGAATTGCAGTCAGACTGTTTCAGCAGGCATGATTTTCAAGGCTTGGTTTAACCAGTGTAACCTTCAAAAGTTGCTGTTAACTGAATGATTAAGTATTAAATCCCTCTCCTCCTTCCTACTACCCCTGGAGTAGCATGGTTGGTAGGTGGGAGAATATTTTTGTTCCTAGTTGCTGTATGAAATGACAGGATTTATTAGTTTGCAGTATCTGTGTGCAACCCAATGAATCTTTATAACCCAGCTGCCATTCCAGGTTGGAGGACCTGGTTCATTTTACTGAATGTTGAAACCCTTTCCTGGAAAATTAGTGGTGAACACCAACAGAAGAGTTTTTTTCAGGTAAACCTGGATTCAGTAAAGCCATAAAGAACTCATGAAAAACCTAAAGTGGTTGTTTCTGATTACAAGAAACTTGGTTGTTTCTTGTAATTTCCAGTATGTTTTTCAGTTTTGACAAGTATTTAACTTGGACTATCCAAGAGGTTCATGATTTTGAGAGGGCTTTCTGTTAAATTTTAATACTAAGTTCCTCTATATATATCTTAAATTTAATGTGAAAAGATGGTAATTATTTTACAAGCTTATGACACCCTTTAATTTATTAGAAATTCTTCATAACTTTTTGAATGAAGAGTGTTCTTCACAGTACATGAGTATTAAGGTTCTTTCTTGTTGCAGTTTTGTTGGTGTTGCTGTTTATAATAACAGTTTATTTTATTACACAAATGTGGTTTGTGTCTTGCCGAAGGGTAGATTTCTAACTTTGAATAGTTAATGCAAAACGTTATGTTTTCTCCTATATATTTGATGCTGCCTTTATTAAAGCCTCTCAGTGTTAAAAGTGTGCTCATTGTGGAGACTTGGACAAAGGAATCCAGTGGGGAGGCTGGAAGCAGACACCGCCCTGGATCTGCACTGTGCTTTTCTGAAAGGCATTTAAATAACAGGTTTTCATGCTTTTCTTGGAGAAGTGACTTCCTTGCAATAAAGTGAATTTTGTCTTAACCTAGGAAGATTTTTACATGTTGCACAAATCCTTATCTGTATTATGGACCTTGTGGGCTTGGAGGGAATGTTCGTGGGTGAACAGTAACTCTGATTTTACCCAATCAGTTTCCTCAGGGGAGGGGACCTGTGGTTTTTACATCTGTTGAAAGGTTAAAGAGGCGTAAGTGCTGAAATTGGTCCAACACATATTGATGGAAGTCTTAACACCCAGGGACACTGTGGAGGTAAACTCTGACATCCTTTGGAATGCTTCTGCTGTAGATTATGTTGATGTGTGACTCTTATGCAGAGTATGTTGGTAGTGATTCCATTAACTCTGTGGATCTAGAAGGTTGAGAAAGATGTTTTAGAGGCTCTTTCTCAAATTTTCTATTTTTTTTAATGGCTTATTATCATTCATTTCCATTTTTACTGTGATTAAACTTCTCAGCAAATTACCGAGTGGGTTTTTTTTTTTTTTTGTTGGTTTAGTTTCGTTTGTTTTTTTTCCCAAAGGATGAAAATTGTGAGTGATGACATATCCCATATTTCCCATGAGCAGAAACTTGGGCCAGCTGGTGTATTATCTTACCTAATGTAGTTGGAATTCAGAGTAAGGCACTATAATAAGTCCTTCTGTTTATCAGTTTTCAACCACAGATAGGCATGAAAAATAAGCAATTATAGATGGATACCTGTGATGAGGTTACAGCAGTGGATTATGAAGATTGATTTTGGTGATAGGCAATGAATTTCAGTGCTGCAGCTTTTGTCAGTAATATTAAGTTAAAAGGAAGTAATTCCAACTGGAGGGAATATCAGAGAGGAAAAAAAGCAGACTTCAGGATGAGCTGCCCTAAGAAGGATTTTTGATGATACACAAGTTGACTCTAATAGGGAATTAAGCGGCTAAAGCAGGAAAAAGCTCTGGAGTAGAGTTTATAATTTTAGTTTTAGTTTTTTGTATAAATTGAAAAGAGAGCTGTAGAGAGGGCTTAGATTTGATACTGCAGAGGGTGTTTGCAAATACATGGGAAAAGCAATCTGCTCACAGAAACTGTTTTCATTAGTTTCCATAGTGAAGAAAAATAGGAGGAAAAACACTTTGTGATTAAATAAAAAGATGATTTTACCCTTTTGAATATGAAGTATTATTTTCAGTATGACTTTTAAAAATACTGATTTTTGACATAAGATGTTCCAGTGTTATGTTACTGTCGTGTTTGTGTGCAGCAAGGGCTGTTTTGAGTTTTATCTGTTCTTGCTCAGTATCTGTGAGAAAGCAATTTAAATTTTTCTGTTGTCTGAAGCTGGGGAAGAAAATCTGTCAAATGCAAAATCCGTGTGTGTGCACCAACAATCTAATTAGCAGAACCATCCTTTTAGTAGGATTTCTTTTGAATGGATGACATTGCGTCAGATATCTGTGGTGTGCCTGGCTCAAAAGTCAAGTATCTAGCATTTAATGTGGAGGAAATTCTAATTGGGTCGGTGTTACACAACAGTTTGAAAATTGTTCTGGGGGGAATGAAACCCATTTCAGATTCCTGACTTAGCGTGTCAGTAGTGGTCGACTTGCACTGCTGAATACAGTGGCAGGTATCTCCACTGGTTGTCAGGACCTGGGATTGGGAACAGATAATTTAAGTAGAACCTCTCTGTGTGTTTGTAGGACTTAACCCAAATCCAGAGAGGATTATCAGTTTTAAGCTGTTTCTGCTAAGATTTGAGTGGAATCGTAACATGTTATTTCTCCCGTAATGTAGCAATATTACTGCACATATACTACTAATAAACTACTATTAATCATAACATATGAATGCAGATGCATAATAATGTACTGTTATTAATGTGCTGATGTACATGTGTAATATATCTGCGAGATACACAGAGGGGGATATTTTGTTAGAAGGAGATACTTCGAGATACCTGAACTGTTGAGAGATGTATGTCTCTAAAATCGCTTTCCATCCACTGTCTTCCAGCACAAATAACGGTCATAAACGAGGCAGAAAGTTAATTTTATGGACCTTATTAAAAATGAGTTCAGTCTGGTTTAAAGTCCATTCTGTAAGCAAGCAGCTGTGCCAGTTACAAAACGCAGGGGACTGCATTTTGCAACGTGTGTGTCATGGTAATTGCCAAAAAAAAAAAGGAAAAACTTAGAGATATTTGCTGCCCTCATTAGGATGCGGAGTTATGCTTAAAAAAAATCACGTTCCTGAACGTTTACTTTGAAATCCTTAATGCATTGTCCTGCTAGACATGCACATATTACACATTATTGTTGCTGTCAGTCTCTTCAGCACATTCGTTGTCCTCTGGCAAGTCCTTGTCCAGTCATGCTTCGTTGGACACCCTGATGTTGTTTCTACAAGTTGTCAGGTCACATTTGTGGAGAAGTACAGCCCTGTCCGGTGTTTCTGCTGTAGTTTTTGCTTTGATATATGGTATGCAGTCAAGGGAAAACTTACTTACAGTCATTTTCCTCCAGACTACCTTTATCTGAAAGTGAAATCATGGTGATTTATTTACTGGTTTTTTTCTTATGAATCAGATTGTCTGGGGTTGATGGAAGAAGATAATACACCCATAAGATGTGTAAGGTGATAGCAGTAGGAATATTTGCTGGTCAGGAGAGGCACCCATGCCTGTGTCTTCCATTACCTGCACTGCAGTTCCTGCTGCATATCCTAACAAAATTCTCAAGGTTATTCACACGTTTCAGAGGTAACCAACATTCTTCTGAAAGCTTTGGTTTTGCCAAGATATCAAAATGACATTAAGGTCTCTTAACTATTAAAACAGCTGGAGGAATGTACCTGAGTCCTTTTAGTTTCTGATCAATAAAGTTTGATAGATCATGTGAGGGCTAATCTCAGCCCTGATGCCCTTCTGCACAGTTTCCTTACAAGTGGTCTTCCTCAGTTACAAATATATTGTAAGTACCACTATATTAATTTTCAGTGAACTGGTTATACGTTAGGTGAAAATAGTGGAATTTGTATCCAGGCTTATTACTATTTCTTCAATCAAAATCAGTCATTCTTTGACTGGGACTTGTTTTCTGATAGGGGAATAGAGGCATGTCAAAAACTTTAGCAGAACTTGTAACAGAGTGAGCTCAGGGGTTGATTAGGGTAGTGATTTCCAGACTTGAGAGAGACAAACATCAGTAACCTTTCTGGGTGGTGTTCACATCCTTGATAGGTCTTGCTATTATAGGGGCAGATTTTCAAAGGTTCTTAACTCGGGTCCTAATTTAGTACTCACTATTTTAAGCCTGCAGGATGCCCAGGCAAACTAGGCTAAGAGTGGGTATTTACAAACTTGTGGCAGCTTCCACCAGGCCTGTTTTCTTTTGAGAAGAGACAGGCAATTTTGACATTAACTTCTCCCTTTGATACTTACTCTTTTTGGACACCTTTTAATTAAGATCTTTGGAGTGTTCAAGCACTCAGTGATCTCGTTTGGCATTCCTCATTCAAAACTTCCCCTGGTGTGGGTTGCTGTGGTGTGTTTCAACCTTAGACTCAGGCCAATGTCCAACATACTCCCTCCTCTGCAGCCTCTTCAGGTGTCTTGGCTGTCCTTGGACTTTGGGAACACATATTCTGACCTAAGACATGTCTTTGGAATGTATCTGGTTCTATTTAGTGTAGTAGTGGGAAATAAGGTTTTTTTCAGCTCTTTTTGGCTTCTTCTTTGTGCTATAGAGGAGAAAGCAAAGCAGCTGTGTTCACAGAGTCTCTCTAAATGCTGGGGGGCATTACACCTGGGTGACTACAAGGGAAGTGCAACAGCGGTGTGGGCTGCTGTGCTCTCACCTCAGTGTCAGTGCTGTTTTGTAGCAAGGCAGTTGGAGTTAATCTTTGGCAGCTTTGTCTTCACAAGCACTGTTTCAAAGAACATTTGGCTGCAGAAGCTGCATTGAGCATCCTTACACTGGGCCTCCCAACACTTCTGGCTGCAGAAGTGCAATAATACATCACACACACAGGTGGTCTCACTTGGAGTTGGAGGGACTTTGTAGGACTTGAATGTACGTGGCAACCGAGAATTTTCCCATGAAAATGTCATTTTACATGTATCCAAATTCTACAGTGGTGCAAGACATGGTTAACGTTCTTTTTCAGGAAACTGATCATTTCTGTAGTTTACCATTTGATAAATTAGAGGTCTGGTTTTGCTGCAGACACTGTTTTTTCATATGTGTTACCTTAAACTGATACTGCCTTCCCTGGAACTTACTTCTGGGTACAGGGTGTAATTACAAAGAATTTAATTTGGATTTAACAAGTTACTGTCAATACACTTTTTGTTGCTTTTTAGGGAAAGAGAAAAAAAGAGGACGTATATTCACAGTTCTAAAATTCAGATGAATTCATACAGTTTTATGAGTTGAACTAAGAAGAACTGTGATTATCTTGGGTGAATGCTGATTTTTCTGTTAAGGAATTTTCTGGGTAAAAATAGAACATACTCTAAGGCCGTGATGGATTAAGTCTCGGGAATCTAAACTAAGAAACTTGCATTTGACTTTTTCTGTCACAACACGGAGGAGTTGTGTTTACAACAGTCCCCTTGTGGTTGTTGATAGATTGCAGATTCTGATATGCTGAACCAAATGTGCCACTTGGCAGGGGACAGCAGTTTCTAAGTATGAAAAGCTGAAGCTTGCACGAGGCTGATGTGAAAGATGTGGTGGTGCCTCTGTGGGAGTGAAGGGACAACATCAGTAAATGCACGTCACGCAAATGGACGGATTTTTGGTTGGAACACGGAAGTTTTTTGGAGAGGGATGTAATGCTGCAATTAAGGAAGGAGGGGGGGAGAACAAGTACAGCAGTTCAGCCTAAGTGGCACAGCTTCCTGGGAGAATAGCCCTCCTTAGTGAGATAACAATGTTTACAGGATTAGATATTTTGGCAGCACTTTATATTTAGAGTCTTAAATACTAAGTTCTTTGTATTATTAATTAGATTTAAATTAAAACTGGTAACTTTAGATGTTCCTTTTTGTATGTTGTTTCAGTTCCTGTAAAGCTGTTTTGGCAATAAGTGGGTGTGTGTGTATGTTTTCATGTATGTATAAATAATAAACACTGAAATTAAGTATTAACACCATCAACTCTGACTTTACATCCATTATTAAACTTGTGGATAAGTCATGCTCTAAATGTAGATGGCTGTTGTTACCTGGGCCACATTCCAGGCTGTGTCAGTGCAGTTGTGCTGCCTTTGGAGTCACTCAGGGTGTGAATGCATCACTTTTCTGGGACCAGAGGCATTAAATATGCATTGCAGGAACACTCACCTTGGCTTCTCTAGCAAAACTCTTACAAGTGCAGTGTCAGTCTGCTGGGAGCCAAATTGGTCAAAGGACCTGAGTTATATTTGTACTGAACTCCCTCATGTTACTGATAATATTTATCAGTTAAAAAAAAATACTCTGTCACTGTCTTGTGTTTCCTTTCTGCTTCCTTTTCAGCAATACCTGCCTAATATTTATGACTTGCTTAGGAGCTTCACTGTCTTCATGGGTTTATTTAATCATGGCAAAAGTATAATAAATAATTTTAATCAATTTTTAAGGATGTTATGTTGTTGATCTTTGGAAAATTGAAGAGTTCCATTCTAGGTTTGGGGTTTCTTTTGATTTTGATTGTTTGGATTAACAGCATTTAAACTTCAGTAGAAGTGAAAACTATACTAGGATTTCAGTGAAGTTTCTAAAATGGCAAATCACTGCTTAGAGGGGATTGGTTAGAATTTTTTTGGCAAAAAATATTCAAATATTCAGATTTCAAAATTCTGAGTTACTGTAATCTTTGCATAAAAACATATTTGATGCTTTTTTTTTCTTAAAAAAAAACCTTTTAAAATTATTTGTATTTAAATTTTGTAAATTTAAATATGTACTTAAATTTTGAAAACAAAAGAATGTATGGTCTTTTCTGAAGAGAGGCATTAGTAGAATGTCATATGTGTGGCCCCAGTCTTGCAGTACTTGAGCTGGTTATTTCTTCCCCACAGTCTGGATGCTGTTGATTCCAGAACCTTAAACCCCGACTTTTTCTGGATTACGTGCCGGCAATATTGCAGGATATTGCTCAGATATTGTTAATTTTCTGTTACTCTGAGTGCCATTAAGTGGCTGTCTAATCGTTTCTTTGTGTTTCTGTGGCCCCTAGGGAAGGATTGGTACTTGGTGCACATGTCCCTCACTGTGACAGACGTGAACGACAACGTCCCCGAGTGGGCCATGGAGCCCTTCCCGTTCCTGGCTGTGGTTTCCCCTGAAGCTCCAGGAGGCACTGAAGTGTACAAGCTGCTGGCTGTGGATGCAGATGAAGGGATCCATGGAACCGTGGAATATTTTCTCTTGGAAGGTAAATTTTAACCCTCCTGTTCCCCGTGTATTAAGCTTTGCTGTTGTGACTTTTTTGTCTTCCATCCTCAGTTTTGTTAGTGAAAGACCTTCCCTTCCTCCTGCAAAAGGTTCGTAAGCCTCCAGCTTCATAAGTTGAGAAAAATCAACTTTTCTTGAGGGTATGGACAGATTTCTTTGCAAAGTTGGGTTCCTGCCCATGTTTTTCCCTGGGGGCTGATGGTGGCTGGAGCAGTCAGTACTCCCCAGGGCTTTGGCAGGGGGGTGGCAGTGGGGCCTGCCTGTTTATGAGATAAGATGGGATGTGGAAGGAGCACAGTTTGTTGGGTGGAGAGGAGGGTTAACGTTACTGTCCCTTGCAGCAGTCATGCTTCTGGTTCATCTCTAACAGAGTTTTGAAGGTCTGGGTTGTGCAAAGCTGTGACAGACTCACTGATAATTTTTTCACGTGTCTCTTAAAAGAAACTTTAGTAATAGTTCGAAAGTATCTGAGCAGAAGGGGAGCAGCAATGCCCCTCCAAAGATGAATTTGTTCCTCTTGGCCAGGACTTCAGTAGGGTATTTTCTGGTATGGGATGTTTAGGGTCAAACAGCAGCAAAGTATTAGAGGATAAAAGAAAGATGGAGGGAGGCACGTAGTGACAGGACAAGGGGGAATGGCTTCACACTGACAGAGGGCAGGTTTAGATTAGATATGAGGGGGAGATTCTTCCTGGGAGGGGGGTGAGGCCCTGGCACAGGTTGCCCAGAGAAGCTGTGGCTGCCCCATCCCTGGAAGTGTCCAAGGCCAGGTTGGATGGGGCTTGGAGCAGCCTGGGCTAGTGGAAGATGTCCCTGCCCATGGCAGGGGGGGGAATGAGGTGAGCTTTAATATCCCTTCCAACCCAAACCATTCTGTGATTCTGTGATACAGAACAGTGGCAATTGTCCAGAGAAGTAAGATGCAATTCAGAAATATAACTGAAAACATCATGAATATAATGATTTCTAAGTTCTAAACAAACTTTTGAACTTTTAGTGTGCATGCTTGTCCTAAGCCAAAGCCAAGTGGGGAATTGATAGCATGTTCTCCTCCTTTTTAATCAAGTAAAAATGTTCTTGCTAACAGTAGGTTGTGGACCTGTTCTTCTTAGGTGGTGAAGACAGATTTGAAGTTGAGAAGGACTCTGGCTGGATTAAAACAACAGGTTTGCCGTTGGTGAGGGACAAGGAGTATTTGCTGACTGTACTGGCAGCAGATAAACTTGGAAGCAGAGGGTCTCCAGCCTCTGTTTCTGTTCTTGCTGGATTTCGACCACCACAGTTCACCAACATGTCCTACTTTGTGTATGTCCCTGAGAGCACAGCCCGAGGAGAACCGTAAGTAACAGCTAAAGCACTGCAGGGAGGTTGTGCTCAGAGTTTTAACTTCTCACTGATCTCCCCAAAGCCTCATATTGTGTGTGAATCGTAATACATACTTTGAGAAGCAGTTCAGCTCTCTTATTAGAGGTGATCAAGATACAGTTTGGTGATGTATTTTTTTAGTTATCCTTTTATAGAGAGAAGTGGTATTGAAGAATTGTGGTTCCTTGCTTTTTGAGATGATACTGAAAGAATTAGAAGATGTTGGTTGTGTCTTAATTTTCAAACAAAATGCAGAGTACAAATTAGCACTGTTACATCATGAAGAAAGATATCCTGTGCAAAAGAACACAATAATCTTCTGTGTAAAATTTGGAGAATTGAGTTCTACAAAGTGAAAACTGGAAAAAAACAAAAGACTCACTTTCCTGTCTTCATCACAGTGACAAACTGAGCAAAACCAAAGATGCCATAGCACTTGTCATCTTATCTTTCTGTCCTTTGTCCAACCGTGTCGATTGAAACGTCACAGAAAATTGTAGTCCTGTAGATCCACCTGAATACTCAGTCCCTTCTTTTACAAACTGTTTTTTTGTTGCAGCAAATATTTCTTCTTCCAGGTGAATTGAAGATATTTCTGTCCAGTAATGTCTTCCTTCTGTGGCAATTTCACCGTTTTTTTAATATTACATTATCTGTGGTGTTGTATTTTAACTGTTCAATCTACAACATTTAATTTTACAGTGTATAAATAACCAAGGACCATTAAAATAAAATATTAATAGTAGATAACAAGGTTTTTCTTTAAGACTACAATAAAATTAAATTGCACAGGCATAAAAGGAGTTCAAGAACTGCAAAATACTACAATATCTAACAGGTACCCGCAGTCTTGGGGATTAAAAATAACTAAATTCTTTATAATTATTTTTTATCAATGTTTAGAAATAGGTTAGGACACCTAAGATAGTAGATTAGTCAGTTGGTCAAATTGCTTGGTAGTATCCAAAAGGAATTAAGTATTTAATGTGGTTCTTACATCAGAAAAGGTTTGAATATACACAGTGCACCCCGTGAAAATGGTTTCTGTGGTGTGTTGACCAGAAATAGCCCTGAAAATCCATTTAGAATCCTGAAGTTCTCATATTTAAATTGGACCAATTACCCAAATATGCAGGAGAACAGAGTTGCTGTCATGCACTGGGTGTCTGGGTTTAGGATTTCCTATTTACAGGCTGATTTAAGGCTGGGGCTGAGCAGAGGAGCATGACCAAATCTCCCTCTTCCTTTGGTCTGCCACTGGTGCTAATCAGCTCCAGCTGCATGGGCAGGCTGAGCTGAGAGAATGCCAAGCCAAAAAACGACAAAGAGCTTTTCAGTTGTGTTGTTAAATGTGCTCCCAGCATGGCCTTGTGGTTTTCAGTGCTGACAGGAGAGGAGAGGTGGCCTGAACATGGAGCCAGGGCAGGGAGCTGGAAGGAGGGCAAAAGAATTCCTGGTGGCAGGAATGCAGTCGTGCACTGGCTGAAACTGCCTGTAAAACCACATCACTGGAAAATACAGAAGAAAACTGAAGTGAGATAATGACCTACAGGAATGTTTCCCATTGTTTGTGGTGCACCTGAGTGAAGTGAGAAGACAGCAGCATGGGAATACAAGGGGGCGAAAAGGAGTATGCACAGAATGAGTCACAGGATCACACGTGTTGGTGGGTTCTCCTGGGAGGTGGAATTCTCTTTCCTAAGAAACCTGCATGATAAGGTGACAGACACTTGAGGAATTAGTATGCTGGTTTAAATGTCTTTAAAAATACTTAGGTTTTAATTTCTTCTTTTACTTCATACTGTGGGTGTCTCCAGTTGAAGGCTTTAAACACATTGGAATTCAATGGCAAAAAGACAAGAGCTAAAAACGTATGTGCTGTGTAAGCTGTAAGACCCACGCTGTTAGGGCTTGGCTCTTATCCTTTAGCAGTTATCTGTTGGTATGACTGCAGCAGCAAACTTACCGTGCTGATATTAAAATGAATCTTTTTCATCTTGCTTTATCTTTTAGCTTCCTGCCTGAAAACCATCACTGCCATAAGAAGGAAGTTAGAGTAGGCAAATTCAACTGCAGCAAAAATTAAATCCTCTGTTCCTGTGTTTTTAATCCTTACTGTGTTTTGCTTCCAAGAATTCTGTCTTTATCTGTTTCACCCCAAGGTGATAGAACCACTGTGTAACAAAATGTTTGAATTTGGTGTTTAGATACAGCTGTCACTGAGTTCAGTGAGGATACCTCAGAGCAGACCTACAGGGTTGCACTATCATTTATGATATGCATAGTTTTTGTCATATTTCTCAGAATATTCTATTATATGCTTGAGTTCTCTTTAATTTTTTTTTTTTTTAATGCAGCTTTCTTACAGTCACTGCTGTGTCATATCAAAAGAAATCCCTGAGCTACAGTTTACTCACTAATCCTGGTGGTCTATTCAGGATTGATCAGGCAACAGGAGAGATCAGTTTAACTCGGAGTGTGGATTATGAAAGTGACCCACACCAGTATCTGCTTTTGGTCAGAGCAGAGGAAAGCGAGGAACAGTTCAGCAGTGCTGCTGAGGTGGGTGCTCCCCTCTGGCAGCCTGTGTGTAATTCCATTTTCCCTCGTCCTTTTGATATCTGTACAGACTCACCAGAAGCTCCCATTTCTGTCTGCTCTGCTGTTCTTTTCAGAAGTCTTTCTGTCTGTGGGTAGATGTTGAGGACTGGTTGAGGTACTCTTAGAGTTCAGTGTTGCACATGCTCTAAAGGCTGTTTCTAGGGGATCAGTATTCTATCCCACACAGGTCCTACCCCTTATCTGGGAAGACATGGAAACAGATGCAGCCAAGCCAGACATGAGGTTTTGTCTTACTCTAAACCTTCACACAATGTGATGTTTAAGATTTGTTCCAGTTAAAAACAAAGACACAACTGAAAATTATTTGTTTTGTATCAAAACCACGAAGTGAACTTGTAAAAATAAAAAGTACTAAAACCTCATACGTATTAAAAAATCATGGTTTGTGGTGTTCTAGAAAGCTCTTTGAGAGCAAAAATATTTCTAAATGTAGTTATTAGAGTTGTTTGAATTCATGGATTCACTGAGCTGGGAAAAGCATGCAGTATGAGTTTGTTCCTGCTGCAGGAGACAGAATTATTAGGGACAAGTGTGAGGACACAGAGAGCCAGGGAAGCAGCATGTCAGTTGTCACAAACTCTGGCTGTAGCACACCAGAGATGATAGTTTCTATTGACCCTTTAATGTACTACAAGGTGGAGAGTGGCAGAATATGACTTGAAAGAGGATTATGAGATTTTACAAATCCATTTAGCCTAAATGTAGTTTGACTTGTACCTGCTTTACACTGACACAACCTGAGTAGTTGAGAGAGAGCAACTCTAGTTTGTGCGTATCTGCTCTGCAAGGCTGGATGGAATACAGCTCCACCTGTTGCTCTGTAATGCAGAATGCCCCAAGCAACTTCAGAGAGCCTGAAGTGCAGCAGTATGAACGGCCAGAAAGGCTAATTTACACCCTCCTTACTGCTTGGAGTGTGAACAGTGCAACTGTGGACTCATCCTGGTTATGATGTTAGAAGCACAGTTGTATTTCTTTTTTGGTTAACCAGAACCACAGAATGTTCTGAGTTGGAAGGGAGCTACAGGGATCATCGAGTCCAACTCTTAGCCCTGCACAGGACCATCCCCAAGAGTCACACCCTGCGCCTGAGAGCATTGTCCAAATGCTTCCTGAACTCTGTTGGGCTTGGGGCTGTGACCACTTCCCTGGGGATCAGTTTACATCTGATTTCTGCTGTTCTAATTGAATTCAAAACTTGGTCTTGGGGATTTTTACTGCTAAAATGTAATATGCTTGGCAGTAGAGTTTTTAGTGTTACAAATCACAGAAGTGTTGTAAGATAAGATAACAGAGGAAGGGTGCTTGGCAAGCAGATGGTCCATTTTCCTTTAAATTAGTAATAGGGAATAAGCAATGGAGATGAAGGGTGAGTAAAAAACATGGCTGCAGGGTCTGGGACTTGGCGATTCCTAGTATCCTGGAATGTAATATCTCTGCAGGAAAAGAACAGTTTAAGAAGAATGGTTTATCCTATGTGCTGTAGCTACTGAAGACCTCAAGGATGTGTTTGGGAAATTCTTCTACGTGATATGTCTAGAGTACTGAAGCTGTTCCCTTGATTCACTTTGCTGTTTAACATTCCCCTCTTCTCCACTAAGGTGTTGGTTGTAATCACGGATGTGAATGATTGTGCCCCTGAATTTCATCAGTCGATCTACAGCAAAGTCGGTGTTCCTGAAACAGTTCCTATGACAACTGCACTTCTGCAAGGTCAGTACTCCTGAAACCATTTGTTACACTGAGTGTATTTTTTTTTTTCCTCCCACTAGTTAGAATGCAGTTCAGAGGCCAAAATTACCTGTCCCAGCATGGGTGGTTGCAGCTCTCTGAAGGCAAATGGCACCTTGTAGAATTGTGTCATAGTTATTTACTACTGCCGCAGCCCAAACAATTCTGGGGAAGGGGAGACAAAGGAAAGAGATCTTCTCTGTAGAATTTTCTAGTAACAGAACTTTCGTTGTGGTTGGTATTACAGCAACAGGCTCGTAGTAGCAATCTTGCTACGTTTCTTGAAGGGAGTGATGTTGTATCAGAAATTATGGACACTTCAGCTCACCTTCTCTGCCCACCCCTGACAGTCCTTTGTGGGCTTGATGTAGGAATTCTGCTCTGTTGCATTAAAAGCTTCGTGTACAGCTTGACTGTTCTGTGTGAGGTTTTGTTTAAATGCTTGACAAAAAGACTTTGCTTCTTCTCAATGGAACCAATAACTTGAGCTTTAAGTGATGGTGCTCTGTAAAATGTAGCAATAAAGCAAATTTTTGTCAACTAAAGCAGTTGTACAAGGGCCTTGTATTAGTCTTTAACCGTTACATAAACTTTTTCTAAGTTTTGAGTGGGAAAAGGGAATTAAACTGCAGGAAAATTGCTTTTCCCTAGTAAACAGGATTTAACCTCCTACTGTTCTGCTTAGTGATTTATCCTGTTCTAATGGTAGTTATTTACTGTTCTGGTAACTGTGCTTTTAGCATGGATTTTTATAGGTCTTTGGATAGGAACTGACAAACACGTAAGGTGCATCAGTTGAATAATGTATGTAAATATTCCACCTTCAGTTAGACAGCATGGGATCTGTTTGAGTGATCTGAAGTCAGCACTGTGGATCAGGTGGACATGAGAATACACATCTCTGTGTGGGAATGTGTTGATAGTGTTTAAAGAGCCCTTGATAGTACAGGGCTCTTTAAATCCACCAGACAAAGCCAAGATCTGGTGGCTGAATTCAATTGGGGACTTCACTTTTGTTAATTTTTAAATTACTTATTTTCAGGTAAGGGTTAGTTCAATAAAGAGCACAGTTTTAGAAATGATTTCAAGCACCACGTGCCAAGGCAGGGTCCACTACAGTAGTGGTTATAGCACTTAGCATTCCATTTCAATGGAATGTACACAATGCCCTTCTCTTCCCTTTCAACAGTGACAGCCACTGACTGTGATTCCAGAGAGAATGCCCAACTGCTGTATTACACATTGAGTCAAGACTTTGGTATCACTTCTCACGGCACCATTTTCCCAGCGACACGGTTGGACTACGAGCGACCCCACCACCTTTACGAGTTCGTCGTTATGGCTGTAGATCAAGGGGAAGAGCCAAAGACGGGGACGGCAACTGTCAGGATCCACGTTTCAAATGTGAATGACGAAGCACCTGAGTTTTCCCAGGCAATGTAAATACAAATTCTTTGAACTATGTTGTCTTTGTCATTTGCTGTTGCGATTTGTATTTTGGTTGAAAGGCTGATCACAGGGTGGTGACTCGCTCTGGTTCGGTCGTATCTGAGAGCTGGACTGACTAATGTGGGATGGTATTTTCACTCTGAGACTCTTACTAGCAGGAAAAATAAAAAAAAAAAAAAGGCAGTATATGGACAATCCCTTTTGACAGATCTTGCACTCACATTTCTTCCAATGTGTACTGAAAGATATGGTGCAGTAATTTCAGGTTATACATTTCGAGAGGACCTCTCCACCACTAAAGGAAATCAGGCAGAAAAAACTGGCAGCACAGTGTTGCCCTCAGCCCTCGTCCAGAGACATGGGGGAATTTGCCTTTTAATTAGGCACTTTAAACTTAGAGTTAGCAATCTGCATCTCTGGTTTATAGTTGTTAAAGAAAAATGCTTAGGTGACAGAATCCTACATGACCACTGAATTATAAAACACACAAGATAAATGTCAATAAGTGGAGTTCACTTAATTTCACTTTGTCCTATCTGCATATATGTATTTTTTCCTTCTAAAACATCCATAAGCACTTTTCTTCCGTAGTTGGGGCTCAGAAACATCTGAAGCAATGCCAAAAGTCCTCTAAACTTGCATTCATGTTAAAGACTTAGTGATGGAATTTTCAGTCAGCTTCTGCATCAGCCTTCTACTCTTAGAAGTTGCTCAGAACAAAACAGAGGCAGAGATTTCAGTGATGTTTAGCTCAGGGTGTAGCTGAACAAAGCATCAAAGCTCCCTGACAGTGCTTGTTTTATGTAAAGATAACCTCAGTCTTCAAAATCTTGTGCCCTCCTTTCTTTTCTGAGCATTGCTTTGCAGATACAACTTGGAAAATTTGGTCTTTTATAATTTCTTATTGGATCTCTCTATATTTTCAAACGCTAAACCAGGTTAAGTTTCTCACTCTTCAGCTGATGCCTATTTTTCATTTATTTATGTGTTTTAATATTCAGAGACAATGAATATTTATCTATATCTGTTCCTAATATTTTAATCACAAGTGAGTGATGCTATTAAAGGTGCTGTAAATAATCTCTAAGAAATTGGAAGCAGAAAATATAGTTTAAAAAAACCCAAAAAACCAAACCCTGACAATTAATATTTTGTTTTCTGAAGTTTTCTGAAGAATATGATTAAAATTAACATTATTTTAAATTACCAAACACATACAATAAGCTTTTCTGTTCTTTGTGCAATAGCACGGAAACTGCTCTTGTGTGTATTTGTAGCTTGGCGTTGGAATTGAATTCAGCTTCTGGGATTCAGATTATCTCAAGTTTTTGGTTAACTAGTCATTGATTTTTGCTCTGTCTTTCTGTTATGAAAACAAATCTTGAACCCAGAGGTGAATTTCAGGCACAACTTTGTTGATGTTTTTAGTGAAATAGAATCATTGTGAGCACACGTAAATTAGGGCCTGTTGAGAGACTAGTTTGCAGTTAATGTTATGCTCTGTGACAGGCTGATACAAATCTAGATGATGATGATGTTGTCCTTCTAGCCCTTTGTTTAAATAGATTTACAGTCTGGTATAAACTCATGATTCCTTGCCACGAGCTTTCTTTCGTCACAGTTATTCTTTATCTCAGTTATGAAATGCTTTAGGCTACCACTCTGTTTCATTTTGTCAGTTTTTACTTTCTCATTTTAAGAGACCTCTTCTGAACTCTTCTGTCCCTGTATTTCACATTAAAAGTTATCAGCATTACTGTTCATTTGCTTTCCAGATGCAGAGTTAAGACAGTGTCTTGAGGGTTGTGACTGAGCTAAAGCAGAATAATTTACTTCTCTTACTTGGTTGAGTATAAAACTGGGGGAAGAAAAGAAACTGGTTTTATGAAGGTTTCATTGCAAACACATGTATTTTGACAACAAAAACTAAGGGAGAGGTTTTGTTTGCATTCATTTTCTTCTTCTTCAAATATTTTGCTCTTCTCCGCATATGGCCAGTGGGTCCATAAGCACTCTGAACCCCGTGGTGCACCTGTGTTTGGTTGGATACAGGCAGCTGTAGTTCATTCTTACAGCTGAGCTTTGGGATATCTACTGTGGACAGGTCTGTGGTGTGCTTAGTCTGACCTATGCTCAATCTAGTCAGATAAAACAATAAATATTTGGGACTTTGCTAAAGCAGGGGGCTTTTCTACTCCAGAGAGCATTAAGCTTAGGCTGATAATGCCTCTTAAAAGCTTAAAATGTCAGTGATGTGTCTGGACTTGAGAAGAGATTTTTGTAAAAGTGACATTATGCCCGTATCCTCCAGATTTGATTCTCATCTTAGTCATACTGGAGCAAAGACTACACTGAAAGCATTTTGGGGGTTTGTCTCAGAAAGTGTACTGTAACAAGCACTGCTTTAACTTAGCAAATATTTGCTGTGGGTCAGAGAATCATGAAGCTCATCTTTTTAAATTAAAAAACCCAAGTGACTTCTGCAGTTAGCACAAGTCTTCACCAAGTCTGGGCTTCAAAGCCGTGGTGCTGCTGGAAATTTGCAGTGGAAATCTTTGGGGTTTAATGTCAGAGAGACAGGGATGGTTGGGTAAATCATCAATACTGCTGTTCCACTGCTTTACAAAGAAGCGTGGTACTGGTGTAATTGTATTAGTACCTTGCAAATCTCTGCAGTGCCCTCTGAACTGAATCAGTAGATGCTGTAAAGGTTACTTCTCTGTACATTTTTTCCTGTCTGAATTCATAAAGTGCTGTCATTTGGTTTTTTGGTTGTTTGGTTTTTTTTTTTTTCTTTTTTAACAGCTACAGGAGTTTTGTTTCTGAAGATGCAGGCCCAAACACCCTGATTGCTACAGTTAATGCTGTCGACCCTGATGGAGATGGTGTGACGTACGAGATCCTGTCTGGGAATCAGAAGGGAAACTTTGTCATTGACCCTAAGAAAGGTAATGATATATTAGCTCTTTGCTACTGCAGTAATGTTGATTCTGTTGTGATGCACCTTGAATTTTAGAGAATCACAGAACAGAACCACAGAATATTCTTGAGTTGGGAGGGACCGACAACAATCATCCAGTCCAACTCCTGGCCCTGCACAGACACCTCACCAATCCCCACCCTGTCCCTCAGAGCGTTGTCCAAACCCTCCTGGAGCTCTGGCAGCCTTGGGGCTGTGCCCACTGCCCTGAGGAGCCTGGTCAGTGCCAACCACCCTCTGGGGGAAGAACCTTCCCCTGAGATCCAACCTGACCCTGCCCTGACACAGCTTCATGCCATTCCCTTGGGTAATTGGGTTTTAATTAGGTACCTATTAGGAAACTGAATAGCATATGCTATCTTTGAAGCTTAATTTTAAAAAGTGCAGGGGAGGGATGCATAGACTCTTGTTTAATGTTAAAAAAAAGGTGTAATTTCCTGAAAGTTCTGTATAGTTGACCCTCTTTACTTGTTCAGTGTTTGCTTTCAGTCTGTAACTTACTAGAGCATTATTATAAATAACAGGGAGCTTACTAGACAGTGACTTAATGGAGAATGTTATTGTTAATAACAGTGTAACATCCCTAAATATCAGACAAGGATCTGAATAGCATTTAAGGTAGGAAACTGGACATTTTGGTTTTTAGATGAGGCTTCCCCCACCACCATGCTTATGTCTGTCCTGATTACACATGTGAGCAAACACTTTTTAGCCAAGTGTACTTTTGCTGTACTGACACAAAACGATGCGTTTGTGGGTGGAATGACACTACCATTGTTTTATTTGAATGAAGGCAAAAGTATACAAAATCTGAACTAAAAAGGTATATTTTTAATTTAAGGACAAAGTCATTCCCATGACCAGTGTTACTTAGCCGAGAACACTGCATGCGTGTGAAAAAAGAGTGTGTGGAGAATACTTTTCAGTTTAAGGCATTTGTTCTGAAATACCAATTTTTACATCTTTCTGAGTTCTTTTCAACAGTCACATTTTTAAAATGTGAACAGGATGTTCATTAGAAAAAATTAAATAAAAAAATGCAGAAATACCCAACATCAAAGTAGGTTGGCATATCCCTTTTTATTAATAGGATTTATTTGCTGTTGATTGCTTGAAAAAAAAACCAAAAGAGGATGTTTTGAGATTGAAACAGGCAAACAAACTGAAATCCCATTGAAGGATTGAATTAACTTAATTAACTTCAGTTAAACTACTTTGTATTTTGAACTGCAATCTGAACTTAAGAGTTTTCAAAGCATAAGCATTGAATATATAGGAAGGCATAGGCTGCCCTAAGTTATTCCTTCTCTTTATTTCATGGAGTTCACTTACCATGAAATTTTAATTTCTATGCAATCAGGGTTTTGCAATATTAATGTGTAGATTCTGAAATGTTCCCAAAAATACGGTCTGCAGGTAACTTGGAAGTGTTGAAGTGTAGTCCTGAATTTATTGTGACTCCTTTCTGACTTAAGGAGTCAGAAAGACCTGAGTTTCAGGTTCCAAGAGTTAAATTTCTAAAGATGCTTTGTCACCTGAGGAGGAACGTTGGTTTTGAAAGTGTCTAGTTGGCAGAGCATTAAGATATCTGACACTTCTGAAAACCTTTTTTTTAAGTGCTCCAAGCATTTTAACGTTTGATTGATAGCATCTCTTGGGATTAGCTCCATAGTTCTAATATCACGTATAGGTACGCTTATACTTTTTTGCAAGTTAATTTTGTAGTCTTTGAAACTTTATTTTAGGAACATGAGCATTTTTTCCAAAACACTTTTGGGTTTTAGTTGCTGAATAAACCATTAAAGGTTTATACAGTGATTTTCAGCAGTTCCTTCTCAGGGATGATGTCAGGGGAATAGCCTATACCCCCTTGGCAGAAATGTGGAGGTAAAGTGGAGATGTGTCAAAGATGAGTGCTGCAGCTAAAACAATACATCTGCAAGCAAACTGAGTGACGCTGATGCTGTGACAATCCTCTGTTGTAATACCAATTACTCTTATTCCTGATGAATAACAGAAGTGATGGATGGATGATGGAGCAAAAGCATGACAGCTCCTCGCTGCGTGGTCTCTGGGTTTGTAGCACCTCTTTCCCTGACAGTGCCTTTATGTCCCACCCAGCAGGGTGTAGCATTTGGGGGAATTATCAGAGTAGCAAAATAGAGGTTTCTGAGGCTGTGCCTCTACAAGTAAATGCTACTCTGATTGTGCTGCAGGAAGGCAAACTTGAGGTAGTTTCAGCTGAGCTGTCGATGGCAGCTGCAGCAGTAGACGTGTGACACGTGTGTCACTGCAGTAATGATACAGGAGCAGAGCCAGGCTCCCTGGTGGGGCAGGTGCAGGTAAAACATAAGTCTACCACAATGCTTCTCTGTCTTTTTTTGTTTTATTTTGCTTTTTTTCTGCGAAAGCTGTTCTGTGCAGGTCAGCTGAGGTGTAGCTGTTGTCTCATTCAGATCTGTAGCCATACCTGCAGACAAACCTGTTGTGATGTCTTAATTTTGTTTTCATGTCAGACTGCAGTAAAAACACCATAGTTAAATTAAACTGCAGCAGCCTTATGGTTTGTTGGTGAACAGGCAAACCAGAATGGCTTGTTGTCATTCTTACTGGTGAGAATGATGATGGTAATTGGTTAATGTAGGAAAAACCCCACAACCTGTTGTTTTTACAGGGCTAGTTAGACTTCGTTCAAGCCCGTTTCCTAAGCTGCAGGGGACAGAATATGTGCTTAATGTCACAGCTGCTGATGATAATGCCTCTGGAGGGCCCCATCCCCTTACAAGTACTGCCCAGGTTGTTGTGAAAATTGATGATGTCAACAATAACAAACCTGTCTTTCAGAAGGTAAATATTTGAGGCTCGTTCGTTTGTGTTGTACTCTGTGTAAATGTTTATTTAGCACTGTGTTGTACTCTGTGTAAATGTTTATTTAGCACTGTGTTGTCACTGCCAGTGTGCAGCACATGAGCTGCTCCTGGGGTGCTCTGCTTCCCTCTCCTTTGGAGTCCTGATGCCTCTGTCTTCTCCATCTTCTCCATCTTTTCCATCCCTCCCTAAGACTGGCAGGGTTTGTCCTCCTGTTGTGGTAGGACAGTTCCTGTGAGCACTGTGCTCCCTGAACCACACCCAATCTCTGGCATTCCAGGACATGATTTACATAGGCTTCCTCTCATGGTCTGGAATGGATGAAAGAGAGAAGAATGAGTGTTTTAGCTTAAATAGTAATGTACTTTAAAAAATAAATGCTGTCATTTTTTTCAGAATGCTAATTCATATTAAAGATCTGTTGTCTAAAAATGTCAAGTCTGATGCTGATGGCTCAAATGTTGATGGACAGTGTTGCATATTTTGAAAAGTCAGCAACTGTTCATGTCATCTTGGAAATTCTCAGTAACCTCTCCTTGACCAAGTTACTTGGTGTAGAAATCCCTTTTTGACCAAAGCAATTCTGCTTGGTCAGACCAAGCAATACACTTGGACAAGTGTATGCCCTCTTTTTTTATTAGACTTGTGCTAATTTAGAAAAATGTTTGCATTTGGAAGTAACTGCAGCTTTTTCTCCAAGTATCTTCATTTGTTGGAGATGCTCAGTGGCCTCATGTTGTGTGTGGTTCATATAACCACAAAATAGCAGGTGAAGTCTGTAAATTAGTGATGGTACAGATAAAACATTAACACCAGTGCATGGGAATGGAAGTATTGCTGAATTGTTTTTCCTTTTTTTTCCTCCTCTGGTACATCTTTTTTACAGTAATTGCATGGTAAGTCCTTGATTTTTCTGGGTTTTTTTTATTTTCTCCCCTCTCTTAGTGCCAGTATTATCGGGAACATGCTTCTGTGTTGGAAAACCAGCCTTCAGGGACAGTTGTACTGCAGGTTGAAGCCACTGATGCTGATGAAGGAGCCAATGGTATAGTGAAATATGGCTTGATGCACAGAGATGGTGTCCTACCAGCATTTACTGTTCATCCTGACACAGGTAAAACAAACATCAGAACATTTAGAAACCACTTTGTGACGCTGATGGAGAAAAGGCTTAAATAAAATGAGACTTCATGCTATTTTATTTAGGGTTTTTTTGACAGTAGGCAAAATACAAACTGTATTAACTGCATGAACAAGTATCCCATGAAACTAAGTTTCATACATGTCCAGTATTGAACTAAAACTGATGTCTTCCCTGAAATGTGGAAATTCTGCTGTGTGAAGTAACTTGTGTGTTTTTGTAACTGGATTTTAAAAAACCCCAAACATTATCTTGCGACATTGCTAGTGGCATATAAATGATTTATCCAAATGACAGTAGTCTTACAAACAGCAAAGGAGTTTAGTCTTGGAAGGTTGAAAATAAGTTCAGGCTGAACTTTTGGAGGACAGAAGGCATGAAACATTCCTCTACCCTGCACTTACTGCTCTTCAAAAGAAGTATTTCTCTAATAAACTCATTCTCTTAGTTTGGTGCTTACCTCCGTTTTCTAAATTTAAGTCCAGTTGTGTGTAGATGAAAGTGTAACTGAAGTTTGTGTCTGCCTGAGCAGTACAATGTCAGCTGCTGAAATTGTTAAATCTTGTCATTGGACCCTTGAACCCGAAGTTCATGTTACAGGTGTATTTAAACTATTGCTTTGTATCTCAGTGTATTGACAGCCCAGTAAACATCTACGTGTAGAATATTGTCAAATGCCTAATATTTTAACTGTCTGGTATTTACTTTGTTTTCAGGAATTCTGACAACTGTTCAGGTATTTGATCGAGAAAAACAGAGGGAATATCCCATCACTGTGACAGCAACAGATCAGGCAGCGGAACCACTCATTGGAATATGTCAGATAAATGTTGTCATCCTGGACCAAAATGACAATGACCCCAGATTTGAAAACACCCACTATGAATGTAATTGAGAGTCATTGGATAGAGTTTCGGTGCCCTGAGTGTGAGCTTGCCTGATGTCTCCGATTTTGGGGTGTTTGTTTTTTCTTCCTGGCAGTAGAATATGTGACAAACTAGGTGATTGCAGCCAGAGATGTTCTTCCCGTAATTAGTTGCAGAGCTGTTACTCTGTGTCATGTGGTGTAACAAGTATGGTCTTGGCTCATAGGCCTTCCTTATGGGAAAATTCCTTGAAGCAATAGCCATGAGGATACCAAGTGTCTGGTACTGCACAGGGATGGGGAAGCTGTAATAAGAGTATGGGGGTGCAGTACTGGGCATGAACTGTATCCTTTGTTTTCACATTAATGGATTTCTCTCATAACTTTGGATTGCATAGTTTTCCCCTTTGAATTTCATAATTCTTCGCTGTCTGTTGTTTTACCTCTCCTTGTTGGTTCTTCAGAAAAACCCTTCCTGTTTATGGAAGCACCCTGAGACATGTGTAATACTAATAAAAAAATGAGGACTGACAATTCTCAATTAATTATACAATGCAAATCCTAGAAGGTAGTTTCTGACAATGTGTTCCTTTTCTTCTGGTTTTATACAATAAATTAAAATTCAATTTAAGTATAATACAGAGCAATTAGTCCTTTATTAGAATACAATTTAAAGAATTATAAGACATAAGAATTGTAGGTTATGAATGTGATAATGTGAAGTTCAAATGTGATCCACAGCTCTGGAGTGATAGCAGCCCTTTAAAATACTCAGTGCAATGTGTATGGCCATTGCTCCAAGGAAGATCAAGTTACAGCTTCCATACATTATTACTTTAGTATTTCTTCATGACTTACTAAGATGTCCCTGGTACTTCAGTGAATGAATGGTGTGTTTGAAATATCCTTTCCTTGCATTAGATTTCTTAAGAGAGGACACGAGAGTTGGGAGCAGCTTCCTGCGTGTTGCGGCCCGGGATGATGACTACGGCTCAAATGCTGCCATCACGTATTCCATAGCAAATGAAGAACCAAACTACTTTCAGATTAATCCTACTACAGGCTGGGTGTTTGTGAACCAACCCATCTCTCAGGTATGGTGCTTGCTTTGCTTTCTAAGCTGATTGTCTCAGTATATCCCAGGAGGGACTGAGGCCATCAGCTTGTGCTACCCCGTCACGTGAAAGGATCAATACGTTGTGTTTAAATTAAACGGGAGTCAAAGGCTTTTAGCTCATGAGTTCATTGACTGTACATTGCATATAAGCAAACCTTGCTTTCATCTGGAAAGCAGCACTGCCTCTGAGGAACTGCTATTCCCATTTCTCTAGCTTTGGCATGCTAATTCCAAGGGCTGGAGGGCTGAGATCATAAGCAGGGGAGCAGGAACCCAAGAGTAGGACTTCACTGTGTTAACAGGCAATGAGTTAAGACACAAACCTTAGTGTGAATGAGTGGGAAATTTTGCTCCTGATACAGATTCCCTACCTGATTTATGTTAGTTGTGGTGGACTAAGTGTAGCTGTCCCTCAGGAAGATGAAGGCGTATGAATAAAATTGTTGCATTAAAGATTGATCAGTTTGGCCATTTCTAAACATCTACACGTTCTAAAGTAATTTGTGTTAAAATGAAAATGTTATTGTAGATGCCAGTTTTTAAATACCTGACACATATTTTTAATACTGAAATTTAACCGACACACCATTTGGTGAAGATGTGTCCTTTTAGTATGTTTTCTTTAGTGAATCTAAGAACCCTGTAGACCTGATAAAAACTTTTTACAGGTAAGCTTAAGAACTCGGGGACTTCACAAAGTGGGCTATTTTGGTTCTGTTTAGATTTTGTGTGAAATGTACAAAGGTTTATTGAGGCACATAGCAAAATTTTCAAACCATCTTCAGTAAAGCAAATGGCAGAATTTTCATCAACTTTGCACCTATTTAATATTTTAAGTTCAATTTCAGGTGTTTTTCTCCTGTGTAGGTTTAAGTGTGCCTTTTATGTATCGATTTATTTTGGAGCCCTGTTCAAAACCTTCTGTAATGAAACCTTTTTTACTGTTCAGAGATCATCTATAATTCGAGAGGTTATTGCTACAGATGGAGGTAATAGGAGCACTAAAGTTGAACTTGCTGTAACTGTTACCAGTGCAAAAAACCAGCCTCCACAGTGGGAAAGAGACAGCTATGAAGTTGTTATTCCAGAGAATATTACACGAGATTCCTCAGTTTTGGTAAGATTGGTCAGACTTGTTTATCTGTGTGTAGTTCTAAGGCTATACAGTAACTGAGTGTTTTTTATTTGCTTAAGTATAGTGAGCTTTTGTTACAGTTTTGTGTTTTGTAGCTGAGTATCTGGGAGAGCCAAAGCACAAAAGCTTTGGGAAATGTTGCTGTACTTGCAGAAGTGTTGATTACCCACACTTTTTGAACTTTTTTTTATTTTGTGCAGACAGTCAAAGCAACTTCTCCCCTTGGTGATCCCCGTGTGACTTACAACCTGGAAGAGGGACTTGTTCCGGAGACCAACATGCCGGTTCGCTTCTACCTGACTCCAAACAGACATGATGGTTCTGCTTCAATCCTGGTAGCTGAGCCCCTGGACTATGAAACAACAAAGAGCTTCCTGCTGAGGGTTCGGGCACAGAACGTTGCTGAAGTTCCTCTGGCAGCATTTACCACAGTCTACATTAATGTCACAGGTGTGTCGGCTGTTCGGGGATGTTACAGCAGAATCGTGCACGTTTGTTCTTTAATGCTTTATAGTTTTCTCTGTCCGTGCTCTTTTGATGTTTCAGATGTCAATGACAATGTCCCATTCTTCACTTCATCCATCTATGAAGCCTCAGTCACAGAGGGAGCTGATGTTGGGACATTTGTCATTCAGGTGTCTGCCACCGACCTCGACCTTGGTCAGAATGGAGAGGTAAGGACGGGGACCTACATCTCCTCTGATGAAGGGTGGGAATAACTTCTGTATGAGTAATGGCTAAATAGTCTGGAGTCTTCAACCTAGAAAAGGGAGGACTAAAAAGGAAATGTAGAATGAAATAAAGTAGTTTATTACAAGCTTCTCTGTGTTGCTGTGGGGAAAAATGACTCTAAAACTAGTAGGTGTGAGACAGAAAACAAATAGGAAGTATTTATACAACCTGGAGTTTAGGTGAAATACTTGCTATGGAATGCTCTGTTTTGGAAAGGTCTGCATAGGCCTAAAATGAGATTGGATAAATTAATGGAAGAAAAACCGTGTTAAAAGCTTCTATGAGTTCTAAACCACTGGGGGTATTGCAAACTGAATCCTTACAAAATATGGCAAGTTAACACCCCAAGTGGATGTATTCCTTGCTGATTTTTAAAAAAATTGAAAGTAAATATATCCTTAGAACAAGAGTGCAAGCTGAGGTCGATCACAGAAACATACATATAATAGAGACTGGAACATGGTCCACAATACTGAGCAAGTTCAAATCCAGCTCACCTAGGCTGTTATATTAGTACTTGGGATCTTTAGCTGAGTTTGAGTGCTGTTGCACAAGCACTGTGCAGACAGGTACTAGTCAACTTGGGGATTGATCAGATAAGACAGATTTATTTCCTTTACAGATCAACAGTCAACATGCAAGGAGGTTAATAGACTTTAGATTGCTCAAGATGCAGTTTTACCAGGCTTTCTTGGCCCTGCTCGAGTTCTTAGGCACAAGGCTGTTCTTCCTCTCTCTAATTACATACTTAGCTGTGAACTTTGCAACAAAAGGAGAGTACAGATTAACAACTTCTGTTTAATCCTTTAGATAACTTACTCCCTGTTACATGACAGTGGCAGAGACTACGCCCACTTTCGCTTGGACTCTCAGACAGGCTCAATATACACAGCCTCAGTGTTTGACAGAGAAAAGAAGGGCTCCTACCTTCTCGAAGTCAAGTCAGTGGATGGCTCTGAATCAGCCCGACCTGGAAAACATGGGAAGCCAAACTCTGGTAAGAGAGGTGTCTGCAACAAGCGTGATATTACCTGGATTGTTCTATGAAATGCAAGACTAAATAGTACTTTCCTTTTTTTTTTTTTCCCCCCCCAAAAAAGTGAAAGAGTGAAACTGTTGGTATGGTTTTTTTACTGTTTGTGCAACAGTTGTGTCACAGCTGGAAGACAAATTTTATATGATCATCAAGCAAGTTTTTTGTTCTGAAATTAAAAGAAAACTAGAGCTTGATATTTAGAGTTTAGAGAGAATTTCCTGGCTAGTAAAGATGCACCTGTTATCTGTACGATGCAGGTCTTTGGGCAGTGCAAGTGTTTCTCAAAGCACTGTGTATGGTACTGTATTCAGTCAAAAGTGATTATGGAGTAGGAATATTCAAGGTAAAAAATCCCCTTCTCGACTGATCTCCCTGCTTAAATAACAACTTAAAATTTTGTGGCTTCGGGACAAAAAGTTATGACTAAAAACTGTACAACGGCCGTATTAGGCATCAATTATTCATGTATTATCTGTTTAAAAAAATTGGATGTGACATTCATTTGATATCCAAGTGCTTTTGAGTAATGTTGGTATATATATGGTCCACAACCCTAAGGGTTTGTTTCTGTATTGTCTGCATATTTGTCTTCATTTAACGTGCAGCGAGACAGGTTAAGGAATTGTAGCTGACAGAAGTGGCACAGCTGAGGGTTTTAATCTCCCGTTCCTCGTCTCTCTAGACACGGCCTATGTGCGTGTTTCCATCAGTGATGTGAATGACAACGAGCCTGTCTTTGCTCAAAGTGTCTACGAAGTAAATGTGGATGAAGACCAGGATGTGGGCTCCACTATTGTCACAGTCAGTGCTAATGATGAAGATGAAGGTAAAGTATCGGAATTCCTCATAGCTCTGCCTAAAATATTCATGAGTTAATTTCAGCACACCGAGACATATTTAGTGGTGTTAGCAAGGGAAATGTCTTTTTGTCTCTAGATTTTAAAACTTTTTTTAAGTGTGAACTGATCAGGCGTGAACATCAGTTCATAATGGAGCTGTGAGGTGTAATCTCTTATTTCAGGAGACATGCATTAATGTGGGATGATATGGAATAATTTCTGTGCTAGAAAAGACAGATTCATTATAGATCATATCATTTTCTTACAAATGGGCACCAGTATTAATGTTCTGATTAACTAAATAAATCAGACTGGATTTCAGTGAGATTCATTTGCCTTCTCCATGGGCAGCGTAGTTCTTTTACTTTTTCTTCTAAACAATCTTTTATTTGAATCTAGGCTTCCTAAATGCATATGATGAATCTTACATATATTATTTTATCCACAAGTCAGTCAGAAATTCAGCCACAGGTCGTGTAAAAGTAAGTACACAGCCAGTGCTCATAAATGAGAGAGGGACCAGTACAGACTTGAATCTTTTGGCTGTGGTGTGTTACTCATTTGACTTCACTGTATGGTGACCCACTACTGTTTTTGATGCACGAGTCCCAAAAAACTGTTCTGTCAGTATGTTTGTGAAGTAGAAGTAAATCCTGACTGCACTGGATTCCTCACCCGCTCTGTAGGAGGCTGAGGCAAATGTGGCAAAGATGTACTGAGAAAGGATTTACCCGCTCGAGGAACTTTTAGTTTGTTACAGAGGCTGTTACAGAGTGAATCTGCTCTGTAGTGTTGTACGGGGGGCCTGATGTGATGGATATATTGCACTTTATTTCTGTCCTCTTAATAAAGTAAAAGCAGAATTATTACCTCATGGCAAAGACCCATTTTTTATAATTAGAGACAAACTACGTTTGGACGTACCAGGGTTGAAAATGCTGGTAAGTAATCTGACATAGCTGCACGTTTTAAAAGACCACAAAACCATATTACCACAAATCAGCTGTTGTATGGTTTGTGCTTCATCTCAGCGTGCCATGCTTCAGTCTGCTCCCAGAAATGCGTGTTTTCTGACGCTGTTGGTAATTGACAGGAACAAATGCTAAATTACGGTATCAGATCACAGCTGGAAACACGGGAGGAGTCCTTGATGTCGATCCAGAAACAGGAGCCATTTTTATTGCCCAACCACTGGACTACGAAGAAACAAAAATGTATGAGATTCACTTGTTGGCCTCTGATGGCAAATGGGAAGATTATGCAGTTATCATCATCAGTGTCATGAATAAAAATGATGAAGCTCCAGTCTTCTCCATCAATGAGTACTATGGAAGTATAATTGAGGAACTGGATGCGTTACCAGTCTTTGTACTTCAGGTAGTGTATTCAGTTTTGGAGACTGTGATATTTCAATGAAAGAGCACAGATTACTGTGGGACAGTTATGGGACAATAATCTAACCCATATGTATTAATGAAGTTTAGTTTTACTGAGGTTTTTTGTCACTGGAACAGGAGAAATGGACTTTTAAGAAAAAAACAATTTCAAAGATAGCAGGAGAAACAAGATGGATCATCTGTGATCCTAAAGAGCACATAATTAGTATTTTGAAGTAGCTATCAGACTAGCATATTTAAACCACCTCTATGCATATGAAAAATACAATATTATTTTAGTACTAGAATATCTACATTGTTGTTGTAGTGCAAAGCATATTTCTCACTCTGAATTGTCCCTAATCTACTATTCCCTGGCATGCACATATCAATACCCTGTCATACGCTTTTGCTTGGGCTCCTTTAGACTGTAGCAACATACAGGATGTGAAGCAACCATTGCATATTTCGTACTTCCTGTGTCTTCTTTTTGAAACTTTTGTAGGTCATGGCAAGTGATCCTGACAGTGATGTGGATGAAGGAGATTTGAGATACTCATTGCATGGGTATGGTGCAGCTGATATTTTCACAATAGATGAGAAAACAGGCAGCATTTACTCACACAAGACACTGGACAGGGAGGAGAGAGCGCTGTGGAGATTTATTGTGTTGGCTACTGATGAAGGTGGAGGAGGACTCACAGGGTTTGCTGATGTGATTATCAACGTGTGGGATATAAATGACAATGCACCCATGTTCATGTGCATGCCCGATGACTGCAATGGGAATGTGTTTGAGAATTCTCCTGTGGACACTTTAGTCATGGAAATGGGTGCAGTTGATCGTGATGATCCAAATGTAGGTCTTAATGCTGTCCTGACTTACAGGATAACGGAGAACGTGAAAAACGAGTTTGGTGCTGACATGTTTAATATCAATCCCAATACTGGTACAATCCACGTTGCGGGGGGGATGCTAGACAGAGAAAGGACTGAAAGTTATCTTCTTACTGTGGAAGCAAGAGATGGGGGAGGGTTAACAGGAACTGGCACCGCCACTGTCTGGGTTGCAGACATCAATGATAACGTACCTGCGTTCACAAAAAAGATGTGGCAGGCAACGATTCCTGAAAACAGAGCCATCGACTCAGAGGTTCTGCAGGTGTGTGCTACAGATGCAGACATTGGGGAAAATGCAGACTTAACATTCAGTATCATTGGGGGAGACCCAGATCAGAAGTTTTACATTGAGAATGACAAAGAATGGCAATGTGGCACTATCCGACTGAAAAAAAAATTGGATTTTGAGAACCCACGTGAAAGAAAGTTTAATCTTACTGTTACAGTGGAAGATATGGATTTTTCCAGTATTGCAGTGTGCCTGATTGAGGTTGAAGACTCCAATGACCACAGCCCAGTTTTCCTTTCTCCGTTTATTCAGACAAATCCTATATTTGAAAACGTGCCTGTAGGTACTACAGTGACCACAGTGAGAGCTACAGACAAGGATTCTGATTTGAATGGGAAGATTGTCTATTCTATAAAGTCAGATTCGGATCCTATGAGGCAGTTTGTGGTTGACCAGTATGGTCACGTGGTTGTGGCAAATAGCCTGGACCGTGAAGTCATTGAGAAATACAGTTTAATTGTACAAGCTGCAGACCAGGGGATACCTGCCCGCACTGGGAGCGTTACAGTTTTGGTTAAATTGCTTGATGTTAATGACAATGGGCCAAGGTTTGAGGCACCATACATGCCTGTAGTTTGGGAGAATAGGCTGAAGCCTGAAATAGTTAATATGAACCACACATCAAAGCTGCTTCACGCATTTGATCTGGACAGTGAGGAAAATGGGCCACCCTTCAGGTTTTCGTTACCACCACATTATCAGAACTCTTTGGATTTTTCTCTTACTGACAACGGAAATAGCACAGCAACTGTAACTGCGTTGAGGTCCTTTGACAGAGAGAAGCAGAAGGTGTTTCATCTGCCAGTAGTTATCACAGATAGTGGGATTCCACCTCTGAGCTCTACAAACACCCTGACTATAACAGTTGGTGATGAAAACGACAACTGCCATGAGTCTGGCCATAAGGAAGTCTATGTGTACAGTTACAAAGGTAAGTGCTGTCTGGACGTTATATCAGATTCTGGACGTTATATCAGGTTCATGAATATAGCAGACTTTTACACATAATTTTTCTCTGGCAGTCTGTTCATCTATTTTTTGAACGGTTTACGTATTTCAAAACCGCAGCTTCAATTCTGTGGACTGCTAAATAAAGTGGAATAAATAAACTGCATTAAGCTCAGACCCTAGTGTGTAAAAGATTATCTGCCAAAAAACTGTTAGCTGAAAACATGGATACGTTGCACTTGCAGTATTTTTATAAACCAATAAAATCTATTTTCCATTCATGAGTTTTCGCCTGCACACAGTTTTTTTGTGTGCACACATGAGTCAGAAAGTATCTGCCAGAGGTTGAACAATTTAATAGCATTTTCTAACATCTGTCTTAAATTTCTATTACTGTGTTTTTTCCTGATGTTTACCTGTAAAACTTCACCTTACACTAGTTCTGGTTTATTACACCTTTCCACAGTTAGTCCATTCCAGATAGGCTTGGCTGTATCTCAGTTGTCATTGCAGTAGTAGAATTTCTGATAAATATTAGAGAAGATTAATCTACAGAAGGTACGTTGCAGTGAGTAACATTTGCTGGATTCAGTACACCTAAATTAGGAAGAGATGGGACCAGGTCATACTGTAGAAATGAGAGAATGAAGTTTCTAGGGTGGGTTGGGTCCTGATTTGAACCTTAACAATTTCCCATGTTGCTGTATCTTGGCTGATAAATTTGGAGGTCTCCAACCCTGGAGTTTCTCCTTTTGCTGTTTTAGAAGAGCTGCTTGGATGTTCCACTCCTGTGGCAGCCCACAGGGGCCTGAGAAAAGGACCAAGACCTGGCCCAGCTTGTTGGTGGCTTTTTGCCCATTAACTTTTCTCAGTCATATCCTTCTCTCCCAGCTGCACCCCACAAGATCTCTCCCTCTTTTGCTGTATTCCACTTGTGTGCTGTTTAAAATAATAGGCAAGCAATGAAACATTTGAGGATTAACTCCTAATGTGGTTTGGGTTTTTTTCTGTCTTAGACTTTCATAGAGAGTTGTATTTATGTATTATTCTGTTGTTGTTTTGTGCTGTTTTCAGCTTCTCTTTCATGTGACATCTGTAGTATATTCACATTTCCAGAACTGGCAGAAATCATATGACAGGCTATGCATTGTTTTAAATCTTGGATCATAACTATCACCAATCTGAAAATAATAAATAAATAATAAAAGCAGTAATGAATGTGGCAGAACATAAAATGCACTGAAAAGCAAAAATTAAATGCAGATTTATTCTAATTTATCTCACCAGGAAAATGGTCAACAACAGTGCTTGGGGAAGTGTTTGCACCAGATCAAGATGACTGGGACAATAAAACATTTCTCTCTGAAGGAAAACTACTCAAGTGAGGATTGTATTTCTGTCAAAATGAGTAATATTTATGCTTCTGTAATTATTTTACCATGTCTTTCTCTGTGTTCAGGATTGCATAAAGCCAGGGTTATTGAGTGTGCTAAGGGATGTACCTTCTCAATGTTCTTTTTCCTTTGGGTAGCAAAGTATTAAGAAAAGAAATGCATAAAATATTTTTTCCAGGAGAATGCAGGATCACACCATGATGTTTATTTTTAGTCACATGTCATTGTTAATTTATTTAAAAATGTGCATTCTGTAAGATCCAGTTTAAAAATAAGCAGAGTTTCTAATGCTTGCTCTCAGATACGAGAGTTGATGAAATACAAATCCCAAACTTAAAAGTACAGAATGGAATCATTTCATCCAGAGTGGAAGGGAATTTGGTGATCTCCTTTGATGTCTAAATTTACAATTGCATGTGAAAACCATAACTCAGATTAGTGGAGTTTTTTCTGTTAATTGAAATGTTGAATTGGACTCTTAATTCCTACTTAGACATTATTTGTTCATATCATAAGGCGAGGTGGCTGCCTGATGGCAGAACTGAATGCTGTTTGAAAGGGAAGAAGTGGATGTGAATTTTTTGTCTGTGCTGTGACTATAAAAATTTAAAAGCTTTATCCAGCCCAAAAGTAAAGACTGGCTTTCTGTCCATCAGTAGCCCCTGGGCCTGTTTCCCTGTTAAGAGGTTACCATTCCATGATATTGGAATGTTTCCATACTTCCTGATTACTGACCTTTGAGGTGTCAAATGAAGGTGCTGTCAGAGATTTCATACAGACCTCGCCGTGTTCCAGGCAGAGATGTGATAATCTGGAATGATTTGTGTGGTTGGCACTTTCTTACCAGAGCTCATGGTGCCTTTGAACCCCTGGTTCAAACTGCACACTGTTTTTAGTCAAATTTGGGGAAGTCTGAGTGGCACAAACATGTTTTTGTAAGCTCTGCAGAGTGCCATTTCTGAACTAAGGTGTTTCTGGTGCTTTTCTGAGGTTGTTGGCTAATTTCCATCAGTTTTGATCCTGTAACCTTCACAGTGATATTTAAGACCTTCTGAATCATGTTCATGAATAAAGTAAGTGCTCAGTTTTGATTTGATAAGGTTTTCTAATTGAAGGTTTCTGTCTAGTTCTTTCAGATTAAATCAGAGGACCGGGTCTTTGCTGATGGTGGATAACACTCCTCAGGGAATATACGACTTAAAGGTTAGAGTTTCTGATGGAGTTTGTCCTGATGTTGTATCTACAGTACAAATCCACGTCAAAGAGCTGGAAAATGAAGCCATACAAAACTCAGCCACTGTGCGTCTGTCAGGTTGGTTTTATCTGCTGGTGAGAGTTTAGATCAGCTGCTCCTCTAACTGAATTATTATGTGGTGTACGTATTGTTTTATCAATATTTGATTTACTAATCACTGTAGGGCACTTTATGGTCTGTTTCCATATTGTTAAATACAAAAAATTGAGAAATTTTTTGATCTCCCAGTATCTCATGTTTGTCTCTTTTTGTCACTCAGATGTGACAGCAGAGGAGTTCATAAAGAGAGATGGACATGGCAAAACGAGACATGGAGAGTTCAAGGAGTTACTTGCAAAAATGTTGCCTGCTAAGCTGAGTGATGTCATTGTCTTCAGTGTGATGAACAGGGGTGGAAAACAGGCAGATGTCAGATTTGCAGTCCGTGGTGGCTCAGCGTATTACAGACCTGAGAAACTGCACGCTGAGATGGCAGCATTTAAAAATGAGGTTTGTGCATCTATGGAATTCACCCAGACTGAGTTTGGGGGGTGTATATCCCAAACCTCAGCGGAAAAATATTCTAGATCTACAGATAACGTTTTTATTGCTTCGCTCAGGAAAAAAGCACTTGTCAAATAAATGCTTAATTCAAGCTTCCTCCCTTCTTTTTAGTCCCATACCTACAGTTACTGTACAGTTTTACTGACTTCTGGTTCAATGAAAATAACCACTTTATGGCTGCAGGAAGATGGGTCTCCATTTCCGTCATAGGACAGATGCCTGTGTTTTCTCCACTTAGTGTTTCGTTGTGTCATTTGTCAAGACTTTTGAATATGAAATAAGAAGAATCCCTAGAAGCCAAAGTGGTACTGTAGTACAGACAATGTCTTGGAAATGACAGATTTTGGACATTACAGGTGCTGATGGAAATCCCCAAATCATCAGCCTGTGTTTAGACACTCAGAGTAGAGGCTTGGTGCCACCCAGGTGGAAATTCTGCTGTACAAAGAGATGACACTTCATAGAAAAAAGTCCTGCTGGGAGGAATATGCAGTTAGAAGAACAGTTACAAGAGATAAGTGAGGTGGAGACAACCAATTCTGTGATTGCATTTAGCTGGGCGACTTTAAATACAAAGTGACACCCTCCTCCAACTTTTTTTCCTGTTATAAGAGGGAGTTCCTGATGTGCTGTTTGTGGTTCTGGGGCCATGTTTGGGTTTAATACATGGTATATCTTACAAAGGATTTTTCTCAAGGAGAAAACAGCACTTGCCATTTGTGTGAATGTGGTGGAGTTTGCCTGATTCTGGGAACAAAACAGGGCTGCCTTAACTTACCACCTACCTACATCTTGATGTATCTTAAATAGCTGTGTGGATTATGAGACTCTTCAGAGTGACCAAGTAGGAAATGCCGGAGACAGGGAGTATTCAGGAAGGGTAACAACTGCTTCTTTTGTGTATTTATTGAATTACTGCAACAATAATATAGAAAATGGCATAGATTTCGAATATCGTCTGCCATAATGTATGACATGTGTATTCCTCAAAGTGGTAACAAGGGGATTGCTTCACATATTTTAAAGGAAAAATATGTTTGTATTAATTATATATCACTTTCAATATTTAATGAATAGCTTTAGTGAGCAATCACAACAGTTGACAGTTTTTTTAAGTTTCTTAGTTGTTTTAGGATTCTTAAGCATGCAAGGCTTGGAGAGGAGGGCCCGACCAGGGCAGGGTTGGCTTATGACATCCAGTTTAGGACAGAGCTGGGAAAGCCTCTGGGAAAACAATCACAGCTGGAGAATTCCTGAAGTAGTTTTTGTACGTGTTAACTATAAATACAGAAGATAAGTAATTAGCACTGGAATTATTCATTGAATTGCTGCATAAATAGTATGTTTGCATTACCTCCTTGGGACACAGTTTTACAACAGCTATTTTTATTTAGCAGAAAAATAATCCATCCTAATACTTTAAAGGAGCCAAGGCTGTTTATATACAATTTTTCTATAACAGAGATGTCTGAATGTGCATTACAGACCCTCCACTAATGGTTATAAGTGTGGGCAGCAGACACAGAACTGCATTGACAGGATGCATCATGTCATTATTAAGTAACTTTGTGCCCATGGGGATGTGATCATCAATACATGTTACTGTATTTGAGAACATATGGACAATTGATTGTAAAGGTCAGAGTTCTCACAGTGTGAATTGAGATGACTGCACTAGTGAAAAAATAATAGAAGCACTTACATATTTGTTTTGATCTTTTCAAAACTTATTTTAATGAATTTGCCTACATTTTATCATTTGAAAAAAACCCCCCATATTAAGTATGTAAAGATCTGGTGTTGTTAGTTTTAGTTTTGTATACCTTGGTGGGTGCCACTGTGAGAGTAGTGAGGTCTCCTGCATTCAGTTTTGGGCACTACAGGCACATCACTTTAATGTATTTGAATCACCAAACACAAATCAAGTTCTGAAGCTTTCTAATAGGCACCTGTGCAAAATCCCCAAGCGAGTAGCAGGAGTAAATCTGTGCCAGGGAACAAACTTTGTCCTGACTTAATCCAGTGCTGAGACTGAAGGACAAAAAGCCAGGAATAATGGCAGCTCTGTTCCTGCTTGAGGTACCCCATGAACAGCTGCTTCTCTTCCATGTGCTCTGCCAGGGCTTCCTTGCTCTGTTTGGATTAGAAGATGGGAACTGTGTAGACACTATTTCTGCATTACAGACCTGTGTGTACACTGGGGCTCTGCTCTTTATTTGGTACTTGGGCTTTCAGGTGCAGCCCCAATTAGTGATGAAAATGATGAATAGCAAAGATTAATGTAGCATAGAATGCAGCATCCAGGGTGCTGAACTGATGGTGTCTTGTTTCAGACAGTTTGACATTAAATGTAAATTTATGGGGCACGAATCATTAGACTGAATCGGAGTTGCTACAGAGTTGTTTTTTCAGGTCACTGTGGACATGATTATTGAAAGCAGCTCAGCCCTGCATGTTCCCCTGTCCGTGTGCCTGAGTGTGAGAGAATGTGAGAAACAGTATCTGGGTGTTACGCCTGAGGAGTTTATCCTGGCTCGAGCTGAAATTTGCTGTTGCTACCAGGGTGCAGAGGGGTGTGACACAAACACAACTCAGAAGGTGGAGTATCACTGGTCCCAGAGCTTTGGTCTTTAGCAGTGTTAGTAGACCAGTACAGATTTAACATGTTTGCAGTCAGTCATGTCAACAATTCAGTTTTTAGGAAACTCTGCTGTAATTTTTTTGCAAAATTTTTCATGTATTTTTTCAGGTAATTTTGCTTGTCTGTATAGTCAGGGATGTTATTGAGGAACAAGAAACCAATGCATTCCATTAAGTGTCTGATGGCTTAGAGTTTTCAGAAGTTGAGTAAGAGACTTCATTGGGACGAGAGTGGTGATGTGTTAAACTGTGTTTCCTCTTAGATCCAGTCGGCTTTGCAGCTGAACATCTCCCAGATCGACGTGGACGAATGCAGGAGTGCAAACTGCAGTGAGGGCTGCACGAACCACCTCAGGGTGGGCGACATTCCAACAGTGATGGACACGGGGAGTGTGTCCTTTGTCTCTCTCACAACCACCACCCACGGGATCTGCGGCTGCTCCGCCCGGGAACGGCTCCACCAGCCCTGCTCCTCCTACCCTCGGAGCCCCTGTCTCAATGGGGGCATCTGTACTGACACCTTGAACGGGTACAGGTGAGCACACTTGCATTGCACATTATCTTTTTCCCCCTGTTTTTAACGTGTCGAGTGGAGCTTACAGGACACAGGTCTAAAATGGTCATAAATGTACTTCTGACTGAAGGGGAAACGAAAAACCCTGCACTCACCCTGGGCTGTAAACAGGGTCTTTCCTAATGACCCGTGATGGTGCTATAGTCCCCAAAAGCAGTGGAAATAGTGTGTGAGTAAGAAAGGAAACTCTGGGGAAAACACATTAGTGTGATTAACACACGTCATTTTTTAAGAGCAGCTCATTCAGTATGAAGGAGTGAGTGCCCTGGATTTTTTGTTTTCCAGAAGAGTAATGATAAGGGTGAATATCAGTGGATGTAGGAGTGAAATGTAGTTTAAACAGTGGGTAATAAGGAGCTGAGACATTAGATAGGAAACTTGTTTTATGATAGCATCACCTAGCATGCAGCATGTTCCCTCAGTGAAATTATATTGGTTTATTCCAGCTAGGAATTAATCCCCCTGAGTTTTTCAATTGACGTTTGGTGTTCTGTTACTTATTTAGGGAAATAGTTAATTGTTCTCAAACATATGGCCTCAAAAATACTTTTTTTTGAGGGAGATAGTATAGGGAATAAATACGCTATGTACTCAGGATATTTTAATAATTGCCAAGCACCCATGAGATTCTGCTAAAAATCTTTGTTTCACTGATATTTTTTTACTGTGACTCAAGTGCTGCTTTTGTTGCCTGTAAAATAATAAAAAAACATGAGGGAATTTTTACTATTTCTTTTGTTTGTGGTCTTTCAGATGTCTCTGTCCTGCTTCCTTTCATGGACCAGAGTGCCAGCAGACTAAGCACAGTTTCCATGGAAATGGATATGCATGGTTTCGTCCCATCAGACCTTGTTTTGAAAGCTCACTCTCTCTAGAGTTTATAACAGTGGTTCCAGATGGACTTTTACTATACAGTGGTCCTTTATCCAATCCAGAACCTGGGAGTACAGAAAACTTCATTGCAATAGGTACTTCTGCAAAAGTGTGTGGAAAAATTAAATGTCTTTGAGAATGGGTTGCCTGTGAGCACTGTAATAGTTAGTCTGTGAATTCTGTCTTTTCGTTAAATGATATAACTTGTTTTCTGGTTTGAAAATATGTTGAAACATTTCCTAATAGGTCTTTTCTCCTTTGATGCCTATTTTTGTAGCCTGCGCCTATGGCTTTAGGTCCACAGCAGAGTTGTAGAAATGAAGGGGAAAGCAAAACAGATTGACACATATGTAAAAAAATAACCCACCTAGAAAAACTGTAGTGCTATAAAGGAATTTAGATACTTTGAAGACAGGTATTACATGATTAATGCAGTCTTAGTTGCATGTCATTCTTATCTAGTTTGAGAAATAAATCCACTTAACCTGTCAGTTTTTGGGCAGTTTTCACTTTTTTTTAAACAGGCAGTGATTTAATGCATGAATCCAGCCCCACATGCCACACAAGTAGAACTCAATGGTTTATGTTGACATATATTTAAAAGGTTACTACTGCTTATTTTTTATGGATCAATATACAAGATGCACAGTATGGTTGGCAATTTTTGTTTTTGTAATTAATGGAAAGGTAATATTGTTAATAATTTACCCTTTTATTGCCTTGCTTTGCCATTCCATCTAAATTTGAGTTGAAGATGGGAGTCAAACCTGCATGTATCATTTTAGAACATCACAAAATTGCAGAATGCTTATCAGGAATTAGTTTCAGTGTTTTGGCAGAAGTGGCATAATCTAAAGTATAAAAATAAGTAATACAGTGAATGAGTATTTCTGCATAGTGGAAGTCCTAGAATATAATTCTAGTTATTTCTGCAGTGAACCCACTCTGTGTGACCAGCGATAACCATTAAGTCAGTACAGCCACTAACTGCTGACATATCCAAAACAGACAGATTCTTGTTTAAAGCTGAGTTTAGTTTCTTGCCCATGTTGTTTTAGAACTCTCCAGTGGTATTCCTGTGCTGAAGATGAGCCATGGCTCAGGCTTTGTGGTGCTGCAGTTTCCAAGCCATCTGAATGTAGCAGACAAGAAGTGGCATCGACTAGAAGTCAGAACCAATGGTCAGGTCAGTTTCTTTGGGTTTTTTATTCCACATCAGGATATTAATATTTCTGATAGCATTCCCGTGTGCAGGAATAGGAGGGTAGAAAGAACAGGCTGTGTAATTATATATATTGTTCTACCTGTCCTTGTAGATTCGATGAATAATAGAAATTTTGGGAAGACCACATTGTCAGTTCCAAATCTATCTATGTTGTAACCCATGTTCTATGATCAGAAGAATCTTTTTGCCTTTTTTAAGCTCTGCAGCAGCCCCCGTGGAATGCGCATAAAAGCTCAGTTGTGATTTGCACATGCAATGTACACATTTGGACACTGCAATTACCTGTGCACGTAAAGAAACAATTATTTCATTTGCAGATGCAGTTACGTGTCTTGTGTAAGTGGTTCAACGCTCAAACGCATTGAATAAAATGCAGGGTTGAGTTCCTTCTTTTGCTAAATGGTTCTGTTTTGGCTTTACTGGTTTTATTGCAAGATGGAAAACAGAGCAGGGCGGGAAAACCCAACCTTTGTTTATCGAATTTTGCAGAAACGGTTAATTCAGTAGCCCTTGTTTTGGCACAGGATGTTCGATTCACCCTGGATCAGTGCAGTGCAGCTGCTGTCTCGGAGATAGAGGGAGTTGGCAGGTGGTTGTCCACTGAGGATCGTACGAACTGTGAAGTGTCCGGGTCTGTCCCACGAAGAGCAAGGTACGTTTCCAGAGACTCCCTGAAAGACAGCTGGTTCTAGGGCCTGTGGACATTCTACCTCTCAAATTGAAGCCCAAATTGTTAATCACTAGGAGCCTAAAAGCGTTTCCTTTTCTCTTAAGACCGTCTAGGTTGAGCCTGGAACTTAAAGCACTAAATAAATTTTAAGAAACCAGTCTCCCCCTGAGTAGTGTTGCAGTACCAAGTGACAACCCCAGAACACTGTGGGATTGGTGCTAGAGCTCTTGTGTACCATCCTTTGCCCACAGAATTTCTCTCTGTTTACCAAGTCACTGTAAGCCTACTCTTGAAAACCTCATGAATTTAGGCCAGTTGGCTTTGTAGTGGCAATAACTGTGTCCTCAACCAGTCTTAGTCTGACTGGGGTAAGTCTGAGGGCTCCTGCTGACAGCCTTGAGTGAACACCTTAAGGCAGACTAACACAGCAGGGGCTCCAGCTGACCAAGGTTCCTGCCTGTACAGCAGAGCCAGAGGAAGTGCACGTGTATCCGTGCTGTTCCCAGCCTGCTGCACTTGTGCAAACTGCTGATTCAAGGCTGCTGCTGACGTGTCTGTGGTCTTGTACTGAAACAAACCCCACCTGTGTTTGTTTTCCAGGGAAGTAATTCAGCCAGGGAGCAGTAGTGACTGGGGTGGTGTAAATTGCTTGTGCTGTTGGGTCAGCACTTAGCCTCAGCTAGAACTGAAAAAGTTGGGAAATTTGATTCAGAAAGCCCTTATTACATTCAAAGGACATAATTCAGTCACGGAATTGCAGAGTGATTTGGGTGCAGGGTGGGCATGGACCAGCTGGGCATAGTCCAGAGAAGAGCAATGACTGTAAACAGCTTGTCCTGAGAGTCAGACCCATCACGAATGAAGGAATTGAGGTCAGTTAACTGAAAGAAGGGAAAACTGAGGAGAGATACGATAAGTCTCAGTGTATATAAAAGAATGGTAACAAAGAGGATTTAGACAAGCTCTTCAGTACAGGGCCTTAAAGTTACAGTGAGGAATATTCAGGTTATATTTTAGGGAAACTTTTGTACAAACAAAGATACTTGAGCTGTGAAATAGATAGTCCAGCAAGTGTTCTGACTAGCAGTGGGATTAAGCCTTGTCAGCAGCTGTGTGGAGCTGTATGGAGCTCTCCTGGTCATGAAAGGAGCACAGAAGAAAGGGAATAATATAACAAAAATGAAAAACAAAACTGAGGTGATAACTGGGGGGAAAAAGAAACGGTGAGGACTAAAATATGTGGAATTTTTTGGCTCAGAGAGATGACTGGGAGACACTGCAGAGCCTGGACATGTGTATCATACCTTTTAGACCACGTGGACCCAACTTTTGGGTTTCTGACCTTTATCACATACAGAACAGTCTTTTTGGTAGTATTCCTTCAGCATAGGGTGACTTTACACACACAGAGCACTTCAAGGAGATTATGGTGTCTAGACTATCACAACTGTTTCTGATGTGAACACAAACATACCCAAATTGTGATAGTGTCCCACAGTAAAACTTCCAGCAGATTGCACTGTCATGTTTAAAAAAATACCCTTTATTTTAAAGGGCCAGCTTCTACTCACTGACTATTTCAGAGAAAGAGGAAGATAAAGTAGTTGCATTCTGCTGTGATTTTATAAAGCCTGTATTACTTGGAAATGCAGTGTAGGTATTTATTTATCTGCCTTATTATGCTTATGTTTGAAGGTAGATGCATATCTATTTTTATTGTTTATATGATTTTTAAAGGTATTTGAATGCGAACCATGTTCTGCAGCTGGGTGGTGTAAAAGAATCGTTGCCATATTCCTACCCACAACTGCTACACAAACATTTCTCGGGTTGCTTGCGCAATTTCATATTGGATACTCAGGTAAGAGCAGTGTAACATTTGCTTTAGCAAAGGAGCAAACATCTTTATTAAATTTTTGGGAGATTTGTGTTATTCCTGAAACTTCTGCTTCCATTAATCTGTTCAATGCCCACGTGCGTCATTGTAAAATACAGGAAAATCCTGGATTTTTCTGTCGTAAAAAGAATAAATTATAGAATAGAATAAATAGAATAAACCATCTTTAAAATTTACTTCTCAGTTACAAGCAGATATATTTATGAGTCAGGAACTGTGTGTTTGTTTATCCCCTGCTTCATGCAGCTGTTTTCCAAGCTTCTTTGCACTTCCAGGGAACTTCTGAATGGCAGTTGTATAACGGTATATTTATGCCAGCTGCCTGCTTTGTTAGGAAGTATTAAGGGTTTTTGCTTTCATAGTCAGTTGGGTTTATTCAAAGGCAGAAGATGCTCTTGATAAAATAAGTTGAAGTCTGAATGTCAAAAAGCAAACGTGGCAACTTCGGCGGTGCAGATGAGGAGCCGGCGGCCAAGTGGTGCAGCTATTGCTGTTTAAAAATGAAGTATAAGTGTTTCTTGAGTGATGTTTTGGTGTCACACGATTTTCTCTTGAAGGTATATGACCTTCAGTCTCCTGCAGAGTCCCTGAATAGCTCCCCTGGCTGCGCACTTACGGATGAGAGCTGTGAGACCATGGGATCCTCTTCCTGTGGCATTCACGGGAGGTGTCTTGGTGACTGGGGCTCGTTCGCGTGTCACTGTTTGCCGGGTTACCACGGTTATCGGTGTGACAAAGGTGAAGCCTGTTTTTCTGTTTCATTATTGATAAGCTGCTAAATTTTACAGTACAGAAAACTTCAAATACCTGAAGGTAACGATTGCTGAGGCGGTTCCTTATGTTTGCACCGTGTAAAGCCATGTTTCGGTGTAGTTGTTGCTTGTGATTGTTGAAAATTTCTTTTCTAATTCCCTTCGAGAAATTACTTTCTCTCTGTTGCATTATTTCTTTAATCCTGAGGGTGTTTGTTCAACAACTGTATAATGGAGACTATTTTTTGCATGACAAAAAAATAATGAAAAAAATTATTTGATTTTTGATTTGCATCTGTTTTCACTTTGAGAACTGTATAGTAAAGTACAAATCTGAGTGTGCCAGTACCACTTCCTGTGCAGAATTAGAACTGCACAACTGGAAGGAGAAATCACTGCTCTGTTCGTGTCAGGAAGGGACTCTGCTGGCTTAAGGATCTGTGCTTTCAGAATAGTAGGACCTTTAGCTCTCATGGAGCCAAAGTTTGCAGCAGAAAGACAACTATAAAATAGCAGGTCATGAAATTTGACTGCGGTACTTAAATACTTGGTCTGCAGCCTCTTGTCTTGGTCAGAGCTGCTGCTTTCCTGCTGTCATCCCATGTGAGGACTGTAAGGAGGAGCATTAGCAGGATCAAATCAGGCAGGAGAGCACCTCTTTACAGAGGAAGATGAAGTGTGGGAGGGTGACTGGGGAAGCTGTGCAAAGAAATGAGAGGGCATGTCCTGAAAGACAAACTGTCTCGTGGATTCAGGCCGTGCATTGCAATTGTTTCCTTTTACTTTCAACTCCTATTATGACAAGAAGGGAAACAATACTCTTTTCGTCTCCTCGCAAAAAGGGTTAAAGGTTTTTATCCCTTTTAGCTGCCCAAGAATACACCTTTGAGCCAGGGGCTCACGTTCAGTACCAGCTCCCGGTGAGCGTCTCTGCCCGCAGGACGCTGTTCCAGGCCATGGTCCGGACTCGGCAGCCTGACAGTGTCATCACCAGCATGTTGTCTCGGAGGAAGGACGAGCACATCACCCTGCAGGTGAGCCAGGCATCTGAGACAGCGATAGCAGGGAGTTACATCAACGCCAGTCACAGTTAGCTCGGGCAAACATTAGCTTAGGAGTAGGAAATAGAACAAGAAACCTTACACTAAGCACAAACACTTTGGAATTTGTTTTATGGATACACACAGATCTGATCCTTTGTTTGAGATACTGACCACACAACTGTGGTGTCCCACTGGATACCAAAGGAATTTATTACCAGATTCAGTGAAATGCAGTTTCTATACACACCAGGATGAATAGGGTGTTGTCCCCTGGTGCCCCACTGAACCATGTGGCCAATTCTGTGTGGTTCAGACTCTGCCAAGCCAAGTGCCTGTAGCAGTTCTAATGCTGGCAGGCTCTCAAGATGACAACCTTTTCATTTTACACACACCACTGAACAAGTCACCTCTTCAGCTAAGTTAGTTTGAGCTGTCAGTGTCAGTGTAGCTGTGATACAGCCATTTGAAGAACCCCATAAATTTGCGCAAGACAGATCCAGGGTAAAATTACTCTGAGTGACTTAGATACTACTGTGAGTTCACTGCTACAAGTATTTAAGTTGTCTAGTTCAGTATCACCTAAAGTATTTTTATATTACACCTGTATGTGAAGTGTAAACGTACCCTAAATGTAAACAAATGCTTTAAGATCAAAGTTACGGGTCAACACCAAATGCCAAGGAATGACTTTTCTTTCTTGCTGTTTGTTAATTATCCACAAGCTTGTCCAGGGACTCTTAGTGGTCTCATACAACCTGGGTGATGGAGACTACTCTGTAAGCCTTCCCTCCTACCACATTGATAATGGTGAATGGCATCATATCACACTGGAGAGAAATGAAAATGAATTTACTCTTCGCCTTTATGAAGGAGGTGGGAAGAGAGAGATCATGAAAGCGCAAGGAGTATACAAAGAGATTGTGATTGACCCCAGCAGCTTGGTCCTTGGAAACACCTATCCATTCAATCAAAACAGGAGTTTTCAAGGTAGGAATTCTTGATCTCACTGCTCAGAATACGGACCTTTAAAAATGAAACATGGGCATTTTGCAGGAAGCTTTCTTGTTTATATAGGGCCCAAAGTACACAGAGTTCATGCATGACACTTTGCAAAAGGGACAAATAAGCTGTTCTGACTAGAAAAAGGTACAGCAGGGATGTACAGCATGCACATATGGTCAGATACTGGACTTAGAACAGAGATGGTCACCTCTTCGCTTGGCTGCACACTTCAAACTGTCGTTTATTACCTTTGCATTACTGGATTTTACACACAGTCAAAGCATTAACTAAAATTAGAAATGGTTTATTGAATTAAAGATAGCAATCTGAATTTTTACCAACTGAGCAGAAAAAAGTCACGGTGTGCGTTAAAAACAAATCAGTTTTCAACCTGGAAATTAATTCAAAATTTTAGCAAGTTCAGTCAAAAAATTAAGAAAAACGCGATGAAAATTAAGGTTAAATTCAGTCCCGGATTTAAACTTTGGTAACCTGGGTCCTTTGTTAAACATAAGCTGCCAAATCTTACAGCTGCTTCACATCCTTCTTGCTGAATGTCTTCTAAAACCATCTCTTTTTGCCTTGCTCCAGGATGTATGAAGGATGTCAGATTTAACAACTACAGAATCCCTCTGGACACTCGGGGGAAGGAGCTGGTGTCAGTATTGAGTGCCCAAGGTGTCAGAGAAGGCTGTTCTTCGGAGGCCTGTAGGAATAACCCTTGTAACCAGGAATTTATTTGTATTGATTTGTGGATGATGCATGAATGCAGGTAATTGGTGGAAATAGAAGCACAAAACCCTCCAGACTGAGGTGGGAAGGGGTGGGTGCTGAAGTGCAGCTCAGAGGCTGCCATTGGCAATCTCATCAGATCAGTGGCACACAAAGCTGGACGCCTGCACGGACAGCAGGTTACTCTGTCCCTTCAGGCACCACCCTCAGCTGATGTGAATCAACCTGGCTCCAGGGATTCTGTAACAACTTTGGCTTCCTGCCTCTTTTGTTAGTGTCTGACATCCTAGACTGTCTCAGGCTGTCACCTCTGTTCCCTTCCAGGCCACTTGGGCTGCGTTAGAAACGTTGCACGATGAAGCTGAGATTCTTGTGTGCGACTGGGGCTGGGGTCAGGACTCTAATTCAAGTTAGTTGTGCTGTGCAAATGTGCACTTTTCTTACACACACACTTCAGTGCTTACACGCGTTCCTGACTGCCACTGTCCTTGCTTTGGAAACACAAAGAACATGGCATAGTTTGTCCTGCCTGGCCACAACTGCAGACCCCGATCCAGCTGTTTTTCACAAGGGTAATCTTGCAGAAACCAATGGAACTACTTAAGTTCTGAAAGCCCCAGACAAAAGGGTTAGAAGTTGTAGAGCTCATTCTCGTATGGCTGCTCCAGGAAACACCATAATCCCGCAATCATTTCACAGAACTTACTCCCAGTAGCTACTTCAGAAACCGTACGTAGAGTGTTAACAACTGTTGTGAAATCTTCAGTGCTGTCTCCCACGCCTGCTTTTCTCAAAAATTTAATGGTGTAATTTCACCTTGCTCTCTCCAGCTGCCCCCGGGGGCACATGGTGGTGGAGAACGCGTCGGGCCGGCGGTGCGTGCGCACGGCGTGTGCGGAGCGGCCCTGCCACTACGGCACCTGCAGCGCGCGCTCGCCGGCCGAGTTCCAGTGCCACTGCCCCGACGGCTACACCGGGCGCCGCTGCGAGGTCACCCTGGCCATCTTCCACAGGGACACGGGCCTCAGCTTCAGCTCCCTGTTCGCCATCTGCGTCTGCTTCCTGGCGCTCTTAGGTAGTTACGGCAACTACGTCTTGTATTACCTTTGGTGAGCTCACCTTGGGTGTCCGTCTTGTCCTGAGCACTTGTCATCTCATCCTCCTGCTGGAAAACTCCCGTTTCCTCATGGAGACTTGACTCTGCCTTCATTTCTTTGCCATGGTCCCGGCCCTGGCAGTAAGTGGTCGTTCATCCCCGTGTGCACCCATCGCTAAGTGAATCAACATTTGTGAGCTATGGGAAGTCTCTGCAGTTCTGTTTTCTGCACATTTGCAGTTCACTGCTGAGGAACTGTTCAGATGCATAATTGGAAGGAAATGCAATTGAACAGCAAGAGTGGAAATTGCTACCAGATAAGCATTGTTTAAAATACTGCTGAGCATGAAACAGATTTTTTTAATGTAGGAGAAACATACAGTGCAATAGGAATACACTCCGTCAGGCAGGAGCAGACTTTGCATCTTTCCAGTTGTGTCCCAGCTCCTAAACAGCTGCTTTTGTCTTCCTCAGCCATTTTCAGGCTTAGGCATTGAATCTCAAACAGAAGAGGAAAACCGGAAGGATATTAGTAGTGAGGAGGGATCACATCTTTGAGCCTTTCTTGTTTATTCAAATGTCATGGAAGCTTGCCTGAGTAAGGACACAGGATTTTTCTCATGGCTTTTACAGTGTTAATGCAGTTTCATTCAGAAGTTGTAGTAAGAGTATGGAAACGTATTGTGGACTCTTTGGAATCCATCTCTGTAGCTACCTGAAATGCCATCATGTTCCCCAACTCTGCTAGATACTATGTTTGCCATGCAAATATGAACAGCAAATTCGTGGGAAACTAAGTGGTATCACAGCTTTTGGAATCCCAGATAGCTGAGGTTGATAATAGATCATTGTTAGAGGGCATGGACCTCTGTGTACCCCACTTTCAGTCCCAAGGTCATTTAGATGCTGTTCTACAGACCTTTTGCATGTGGATATTGTGTAAGAGATTCTAGTTTCTTTAATTCACTGCACTGTTATTTTATGGTATTCAATGCTTTGAGGTCTTACTATGAGCATCAATTTTTATAGAGTTGGTAACACTGTGATACACAATTTTCAATTTATATTATGTTCAGTATCTGATGTTGAAGCTTGTCAGTATGTAAAATGCACCTCAGCATTTAAGAAAAATGTTTAAATTCATGGATGCTAAGGCAAAATGTGCCTCATCTTTTTTTTTTTTTTTAGTAAAATGTCTAAAAGTGATTTCCTCTTTTGTCTTGTGTCTTCTTGTGTTTCATTTCTGTGTAATTGTGTCTGTTACTGTCACCATGTTGTTCCTTCAGTGCTCCCCCTCTGTAGTGCATTTTCTGTGACACAGTTTAACTCCACACAGGATGGAGGCTGTTCAGAGACACCAGTGGGGTCATTCATGTCTTTAACAACTTCAAGTTGTACTTCAAAGGGTGTTGCAAAATGCTCTTTAAAGGCTTTTCCTCTGTGTTTGATGCTCACGTGTAACTGCACTGAGGAGTGCAAACAGGAGCCATGTGCTGAGAAAGCCCCGCTGCAGCAGAGCTGGCCCTGCTGTGCACTGGGGGGTTACTGGGGTCTGTGTCATGCTCTGCTCTGCTCCTGTGTTCCCACAGCTCTGCTCAGTGCTGGATTCCTGTGGGCTCACTGGAAGACACGCAAGGGTCTGCACGGAGGCGTTTACCATGGATCTGCACATCCCGAGGATCTGGAGGACATCAGAGAGAACATCCTCAACTACAACGAAGAAGGGGGTGGGGAGCAAGACGAAGTAAGGATCATTGTCAAGTTACAATTAAGAGGGGAGTGGTGGCTCACCGTGCTAAGGAAAATACATTTTATGGTTTGTCCTCAGCCTTTGTTCTGCTGATTCACTCCTGCAGTTGGCAGATGAATTATTTGTAGGGCTCTGTACATGAGGGTGTGTGTTTCCTAAGCAGAGATAAGTGCCTATTCATTTTTAATTTGTCTTAAAGCAAGTGACCCTGTGTGCATATTGAAAGGAGCCTGGAGAGTGAGTTTAGCAGCAGGGAACTGGTGGGTTTGGTTTCACAGCTCAGGACACCCTGGGGTGCTCAGGGGTCATTACTGGGGTAGCTCTGAGGGCCTGGAAGAGCCTGGTGTGAGCTGGTCCTCATGGACAGGCTCTTTCTGGAGGCTGCTCCTGACAGCAGGTATTCACACCTGACTTTAGGAAGGGGACGTGCTGCATTTACTCCTCTTAAGCCCTGAAGCAGGTGGTGGTTGTGGAAGAACCTTCCTGCATTTTTCTGTTCTGGACAGAAATGCACCAGTGAACACAAGCTGTGTTAATACTTAGAGTAGAGCAGATTATACCCAAACACATATAATTAACATTTCTGTTAGCTGCTGTCAGGTTTTCAACACGTCAGGTGGAGACAGAGCTTTGAAAGAAAATTGCAGATATTATAGATGAGTAGTCTAAATAGATTATTTATTCACCCATGGATGTTTGCTACGTTTAAAAAAGGTAAGAAATTTAATTATTATCTTTGAAACTGTTCATTTCATGGATTCAAGGAGTGGTGTGACTCTGCAGAGGTAATATAGTCACGGCAGCAATGTGATCAGTTAAAGAAACCCAGTGATTTAAAAAAAGTATTAAATTTGACCTGTCCCAAAATTCCCAACATTTTAAAGAATTTTTAGTTATAAAATATAGAGAGTGTTTTGCAAGGCCACCTGGGAAGATACTCTTACTTGTAGTATATCCTTATTTTCTTGGTGAATTAGTGGGAAAGTAGTAAACACAGAGACATTCTCCATGTGATAACATAGACAGCTGTAAATCCTGTTTTCCTTAATCAGATTAACTTCCTCTGCAATGTTTTGCAATTTTACACCCAGAAGGTCTCTTTGAGGAAATCCACATTACTGTATGACTTGTTTTAATTACTTTTGGAGAGTTCTTAAAATACACTCCTTTTTTTAGGGAGAATAATCAAGTTACTGACTTGATGATCTTCATCTGAGGCTGTTACTCTGCCTGAAGAAACAGTGCTTGGAGTGAAGCCTCTCTGGGTTCTGTATACTCTTCCTAAAGTCTTCAGATCTAACAGTTGCTGGGATTGCAAGCTAAAACTTTTCAAGCTAAAACCTAATTGATTGTCTAAATAAAAAAAAAAAAAAAACACACACACCCCAAAATACCCAGCATTACACCACCTTAATTGTGTTCTAATTTACCAGAACAAAAGGATCATGAGGGCACTAGGACAAGAGAGTTTTGTTTTTGTAATGTTAACAGAGGGTAGGGCTGTGGGGACAAGAGACTGTCTTACAAAGGAGTTTCTGTATCTGAAATAAATAAAACTGTCCCTCAGAGAAATTCCCTCATAAAAATTGCAGGAGGTCAGTGCACTGTTGAGTACACACTGAACTCAACACGTTGTTAAAAGCCAGCTCTGGGCCCAGAGGCAAGGGTTGAGTTGGGTTTGTAGATGGCCAGCTAAGAAGGGTTTACTGTCAGAAGAAATGTGTCATTTTAATGAACAACTAAGAGCAGTGAAGGATGATTTTAATATCACCCAGTTCACTGAAGGGATGATCCTCAAGTCTGTACTGGAACAAATTCCCATTTAAATTGCATAAGATGACAAGTTGTCCTGTTGCGGATTCCCCTGGAAGCTGAGCTATTGTACAGTGCTCAGGGTGCTCTTAGGCACTTATTTAGAACGTGCCCAAGACATGGATCTGTACTGTAGGGCTCACTGTTCATCACCAGCAGTATTTAGTTTCTGGATGAGTGGAAATAAGCAGCTCCTGTCCCAAATCCCCATCTTGCCACTTACATGACTTCTTGATTGCAGGTGGGGTTTTTGAGGCCATTTTGTCTCCAGTTGAAATTCTCTGAAGCTCACTGAGATTACCTAGGATACTCTCTTACAAAATGGTTATGCACAATTCCACATGTGGGAGAACAAAAGGAATCTTTGGGAAATCTGATTCCACAACTCTGTCACTGATTTTTCATGAACAGTGTTATCAGTACGCTTTAGTGCCAGAAGTTGCAGCATAATTCCCAGACAGTATTTACTGCGGCTGTGCCAAAAGGGAATTATTCACTTTTGTGGGACTGAGTATTTTTACTTGGCTTTTACAGTCGTGCCCCTTCCATATTACATAACCAGCCATTATTCCACAGATTGTGATTTCTGATAGAATTTTATCAGTAGCTTTGTTTGAACTACTACTGCAGAAGTATTTCTTTAGTGTGCTGTTGGTGAGTATTCTGCCTCACCTCTTCTGCCGGACTTGGTATCAATGTTTAATGATGGTAAGATACTCAGATCTGAATTTCAGAACAAAAACTGGGGTGTTTCTGTCATGTTTATTTAGCTTCTGATATGAAATCTGATATGATTTTGGCCAACCATAGCAGCGCAGACTGCAGAGGTGTTCCTGGGTTTTGGCTGCCTTAGGTGCATTGCAGGTGGCAGAGTCAGTTGAACACCCAGTCCTCCAGGAGCTCACAATGAACGGGCTGGCTCGGGATCATTCCTGCTTTACTTCCATTAGATGATGAACTTTTGGGACCTATAGGTGATACTAATCTGCTGTGCCTGCTTTCTCACTGCAGGACGCCTACAACATGGCAGAGCTGCAGGTGTCTCTGCAGGCCAGCCCAGCCTATTCCCTCTGCAGGAGGAAAGAAACCCTAATCCAGTGGAAGGGTGTCCTCGGCGCCGCATCCCCCAGCACACAGGGCCGGCCCCGAGCAGCAGCCACTGCAGGAGCTGCTTTTCCCAGCGCAGACTTTGGTCAGTACCTGTCAGGAGTGCTCAGAGAAGCCGACTGGCACGGCCTGGCCCTGCCCCAGGACTCGCTCCGGGTGTTCTGCACGGAGGGAGCCGGATCGGGAGCCGGCAGCCTGAGCTCCCTGAGCTCCGCTGGGCTGGAGGAAGGAACAGTCTATGATGACATCAAAGAGTGGGGACCAAAGTTTGAGAAGCTGAGTGAACTGTACTCACAGAGAGATGTGGGAGACCAGTAGATCACCAAGTCTGCTTGGTGAGTTTTGGAAGCAAGGGGAATGTTTTTCATGCTCCTGCTCTGTACTACCCCTCCCCTCCCTTTCTGACTTGTTACAACAGGGATTCAGATTCTCTAAAGAGCCACGCTTGGCAGTGCAAAGGAGCTAATCTTGGGACATTCTGAGCATTTACGTTTTTGATAGAAACTTACAGGGAAAAATAAAGGAGGAGTTGGGGTACTTCATCATTCACATACAGTGTTTAAGATGTACAGAATTTTTTCTGTCGCTGAAGTACTGCAGGATTCAGAGATCCCAGCACACAGCCTGAGGTGTGCTCAGAGCCCAAGGGAAGTGTGCTGGGAGTCCTGCTTCAGTCGGTGCTTTAGCAGTTATTTGAAAAAGAAAACCACATTGTCTTTTTGTTGTGCAGATCAAGTCCCTGTTGCATTAAATCCCTCTTGTTTCCCAGAGTGAGCCCAGTGACAGCTCCTGCTCACTGAACATCCTGCAGGTGAGAGTCCATGGATCCAGGTAAAGGAATGGACAGATGGATGGTGGTTTGACTTCACTAATAACACAATGAAATTTCTTTATCCTGTCATACAAATACAGAAGCTGGATTTAGGCACCATACATGCAGCCAGCTGCCTACAACTAAATACTTTTCCTAAGGAAAAGGCCAGGTGGGAATTTCAGTAGCAAACCCCACAGTTCATCGTGATCTCTCATTACTAATAGGCTACTAAACTGAGCCTAAAGACCAGCCAGAACTGTGCAATATGCACCTGCAGTCACGTCCCTCACGTTTTTCTAACCCTCCTTTGACAGAAGCATTGCAGGAATTAGGTTTGAGAGGCTGGCACTGCCTGTTCTGTAGTAACACTGACCAGCTACAGTTGTAGCCAAGTAATGCTGTGCCAGGAGGAGCTGACTAGGGGCACAGATGCATTTCCAGTCAATTAAAAACTCTGCATCCCTTGGAACTATCCTGTCTTTAGGATGTCAGAAGAATGAAGCTCTTTCCTGTATCCAAAAAGAACTTCACACACCACTGGGACTTCTAAAAATGAAGTCCTGTGATACACAAAACTCTGGGACCAGAGAAACAGGTAAAAACTAACAGCAGTAGCAAGGTATGGAATATTATGCTCTGGATTACCAGTCCCTTTTTCAGACCATTTAATGTCCAGCTACTATGCTGGATTTTTCTTAAACTTGACAATACTGGGCAGAGAGAAGGTGCCACAAAATTCATTTTGATTTTTTTTTTTTTTGAGACCACTTGTACAGCTTAATGGAGTACAGTGCAGCAAGATCAAAATCCTAAGCTGTGCTGTTCATGTATTACATGTAAATTATATCTATTATAATATGTAAACTATATATAATATGTACATTATATATTATCAAATGATAATATGGATATATCCTGGATTCTAATGATTTGTTTCATTCAAACAAAGCATGAAACAATGTATTGCAAAAGACATTAAAACTGCTTTGCTCACAGTTGCATCAGTAGTTTGTTTTGGGAGGCTTTGCTTTTATTTTTACACTGTATTTAAAACCATAAACAGGTGAATGCTGTCTGCAGGCTGCCTTAACTTGCACATTTCCCAAGTGAGGCACGTTCACACAGTTCCTTGTTCTCACGTGCATTTGTGACACACTGGAAAATCTTGAGCACGCCCTTAACCACTGGTTACACACTGCAGATGATGGGCATTTTCGTCTGGAAGAGCTAAATCCCAGTTTTACCTGCACCTGGGGGTTTCAGTTCACAGAAGGTGCAGAGCCTTCGATTTTGTAATTTTACTGACGCATTTGCCTGTGAGGAGACCTTGGCTGAAACATCTTGCAGCGTTCATAAATCCAGTGTGCCAACTCATGTATTTCATGATCCCAGCAGTCACGAACAGGATCTAGGAAATGAAGTAAATCTATATTATCCACGAAAATCTATTCTTTCCCCCAACAAAGATGATTCCCTAAGCGTATCTTGTGTTCTTTCCATACCTCTGGACATGCTGTTGCTTTGGCTGGTTTTAATTTAATTTAGCCTGTAAGCTCCTTGGGGCCAAGACTGACTTTACTTGCCTGGGAAGTGTCCTGCCTATCTAAGGCACTATATAAATAATAAACCAGCCTTCTGTGCAGGGTGTCTCTGCCTCGCTTGTATTTAAGATCGACTGAAGTGTGGACTCTTGAATTATTTCTCTCTGTTTTGATCAGATAGTTCCACGGCGTCGTGCGTGCTGTGCTGCCTGAAAAGCCTCTCTAACTGATGTCTGGACTCAGGCTCTGCTTACACACTCAAAGGACATGTCACCACACTGGAGTTTTCCCTGGGGGGCCACGGCTCACCCTGCTCCCAGAGGCTGCGGTGTGGAGATCGTGGTCCCAGTTGTCAGAGCTGTTACTCCAGCCCTGAAATATTGGACTGGTCCCTGGGTGAGACTGAAAACAAGCCCCAGCACAACTCTGTCTCCTGGTGCTTGGGAAACCCACAGGCAGATGGGTCACACAGAGCAGCTGCAGAGCTGCTGAGGTTGTCTCAGTGCTGTTCCCAAATGTTGCTGCTCTACTGCTGCTTCCTCCCCCATTACAGCTGTGGCCCTAATTTGTAACCAAACATTAATAATAACACCCCCAGCCTCAGAGCTGCCTCTGTAATCACAGCCAGCCAGAATATGCAGAATATAAAACAAAAGGGCAGGAAACATTTCAAAGCTGCTCTAGAAACTTATGTCGATACAATCTCAGTAATAGGACACACTCATTTGCAGCTGTCATGCCCTATTAAAGCTACTCTTCCTCTTTCCAGAGATTACTAATTAGTTCACTTAATTTATCTGTTTTAATTTGCATGCTGCTCTTTTAATTACTGTGCAATTGCTGAAATCATATCCTCACTTGCTCTGCATTTACACAGACACACACAAATATGTCAGTGCCTCTACAAAAAGGCTTATCCCAGCACAGCACTGCCATGGCTCCTGGAGAGAACAGCTGGCTGCCCATGGAAAGCTGTGCAACGGGTCAGGGGGGAAGAAAGAACATGGAATAAAAAAAATCACTGGGTCCCTAGGTACTGGGATTTTCAGTAATCTGGTACTTTTATTAATCTTCTTCCATGTTCTTTACAGACTTTAAACATGTAGTAAGAACATTTTATTCAGTATAAAATATTTGTTAGGGCCTGAAATTTAAATAATCATGTGGATATTAGTATTTAATCTGTCTGCCTGTCAACTACATTAATCTTTGTAGAATTCCTCTGTTAAAATAATGTTCCAAGTACGTTCCATGGAGCCGAGCCACGTGAAAGCTGATTGTCCTTAGGTCTGACCTACTGACCAGCAGGTTTAGAAGGGAAAACATGGCTGCAAAGGAGTAGGATTAGGTGAGCAGAAGAAAGTTGAGCATTTTCTTAATTACAGGAATGATAAACCCCATGTCTGGGGGATTTAAACGAGGAGGCTCTCTGGAGCCCAGAATCCGTTCTGTGCAAGCACACACGATGGGATGTGCGGATCACATCCCATAAGTTAAATCAGTCTTACAGCAGTCCAGTCTGTACCTCATTAACACTTGGTGACAAACTCCCCCAAGCCCCCTTTAGAGGAGTCGTGCACATGGGAGGCTGTGACTGCCCTTGGGCACCACAGGTGAGACCGTTGCACCTCCAGCTCTGCACATCCCGCTTCTCCAGCCACGGGACTCCTGCATCAGGACATCCTACTTTGCATAAAGCCCTTGATAATGTACTTTTTCACTCCCAAAGAATGCATGTTTTTGTTCATTAAGAACACTAAACTTGACCTACAGCGTGGAAACAAGCAGAACCCTAATGGTCAAAGCAAACTGTACTTGTTTAAATGGAAAAACTGCCTCAGCCTACTGACCTGGCTGGAGCTAATGTGCTTTGGGTGATGACAGGTGAAAATCAGGGCTGGCACCTTTAACTTGTACCAGAGAAAGGAAGCCCAAGCTGTTAGAACACAAAGGTGATTCCAGAAGTCAGTGATAAACATGATGTGATGAGCTCAAGAAAAGTCAAAAGTTCCTGCTGAAAAATACTTCGCTTTCCTCAATATGGACTGAAAGAAAGATGATTCCCTAACCAGGCCTTTCTCAATCCATCCCAACATAAAGACAAGCAAAAAGTGATTTTCAAATTACACAATTTATTTAGTATACAATAGTCATTACATCTCTTTACAACAACATATTATAAAATAACTATGTTAGATCTCACCAGCAGAACACTGAAACAAGAAATGAAAATACACTTATGGATCTCAAAGGCTTTCCTCCCCTAAAAACATTCTGGCTCCCTGATAACATTTTGTCTCTGCAATCTAAAAAAAGTAATTCATACCACAGTCCCAGTGATAATGTGCAGCTTGAAAGTCCTCAAGGACACCAAGAACACACATGTCATGTCCCTGCCATTCCCACTGCTAGTAAGACTTGGCACATGCACTGCCAGGAGGGTTGTTCCTGGGGGTGGATCATCCCTAATTGACTGGGACAGTGATGTAGGGCAACCACTTGGAAATAAGGTGCATCAGGGTGATGTCGTTCAGGAATACTTAAGTTATTTTAACAAAAGTTGCACATTTTTAATGCAGTGAATGTAGAAAACAGAAAGACACGGGAAGTAGATAATTATCAATTAAAGCATCCCTCACCTGTGGCAATGGGAGGTCCAGCCCCTCTCCCCGAAGCCCTGACCCCTCCCAGCTGGCCCTGCCTGCCAAGCCAGCCTTAAACAGGGGCAGGGAAGAGCTATACCCTATCCCCTGGGGCTGGGTTGGTGTCCTTCTGCTCCTCTGAGCTCTGGTAAGTGGTTTTTTTTCCTTGGCATTCTTGGATTTATTGTTTTAGGGAGGTTGCTGTCTGAATGCTGCACTACAGTCCCTGGAATATTCCCTTGGTGTTAAACCTTTCTGATAATCTTTCTGATAATGGGTCTTTCTGTTTAAAAACCAAACCAGTGTGCACTTGGTAGTTTCTATGAAAAGGTTAAATTTCTCCTTTGGTGGCATTAGAGATGGCATTTTTGAACCAAGTCTGTTTAAAAATAACTATTGTTACAGTCAGGACTTCTTAATCTCAGTTGTTACCTATAAGTAAACTCTGAAAAGCACAGGCTACCACTGGGCCTGGGGGTCCCTTACCTCCATCAGAGCAAAGTTACTGCACTGTTCTAGAAAGATCCAATTGCATTTTGGAACAAGTCATCACAGCCCAGACATACTTTACCTTTCCTGTGCTTGTTTTCAATTACTGAAGGTGCTCATTGAGGGATTCACTGACCCGGGCTTGCAGCAAGAACAGCCATGCATCATTACAGGCCTAATTAAAGTTTTAATACTGATTAAAATGTTTTATTATTGTATTATGTTAAACTGCAATGGTCTCTAACCTCATTAAGGGATACAGGCTAGGAATTACTCAGGAGTTTCAGCTGCTGAGTTTAACAGCCCAGCTCCTGTCAGCGTGTGATTTAACACACCCTGACTACAGCACACTCGCCTTTTGTGTCAGCGAGAAATGCAGGAAGATGTTGAACATTGTTTAATGAGTATTTACTGAATATAAAATTGTTTGAGCATGTGACATAACCATCTCCATCTCTCTGGTAATTTACCTTGGTACAACTAAAAAGGAAAAACACTTAAATCACTTGGAATTGGAGCCCAGCTCAGTTGTGAAAGCTAATCTCATTACACATCTTGATTAAATTAAATGTGGAGTTTGCTATCTGTAGCACTTTCAGTTTCCCATCATTAGAAATTAATTGCAGTGGTAATTACTATAACTGAGTTATTTGCAAGGCCACAAACACTCCTATAGGTGTTCAAATGTTAATTCAACCTGGGCCTAGAGGCACTTGATTATTACAATTGTGTTCTTCATAAGAAACAAATGATCCTGGTGGATGTCTAATTCAAGATGGAGAGCACTGAGAGACTTCCAGACTTAATCTCTAATTTCAATCTAAAATCAAAGAAGTGCTAAAACACAGCAAAAGCCATGTACCCCATTTAGAAATTCAATACAATTCACAAAGTTCTGGCTGGTAAAAACACAGCGGGTACAAACAAATCACAAAACTCTCAGCATTGAGGCCTGGCTTCACTTAATCTTCCAAGTATTTTAAAATACTGGTAGTCTCTCTTTTAGGACAAAGAGCAAGGACACAATGATTTTGTGCTAAAATATACAGACCTTTGTGTCTGAAATAACATAAAGCAAAGCTCCAGTAGCTGAACCTATTTTAAATACCGAATTTTCCTGCTGATTTAGGGATGAGTTTTTCTTTTGTGAGGTTGGCAGTGTTCAATTTTGATATCCTACTGGGATTCTCATGGGGAGAAAAAGGATCCCCTGGAGTTCAGAAAGTATATACTGAAAATAGTGGTGTGAGAATGCAAACTGAGAAATTTGGGGTTTGTCTGTTCTGAGCACTTTATGAGGATACGAACATGCAACATGTATCAAGCATGCTCCAGCCTTTAGTCTTACTAGAAATACGTAACAGTCCATCATTATTTAACACTTAATCTTATAAAACAGTATGTCTGATCAGTAAAAATGCTGGACAAGGATTAAAGTTTTACTCTTCAAACTTGTTTGCTGAATCTGCACTCACTGATCCTGCAACCACACTCTCAAGCTTGGAAACTCGTATCTGCACACATGCCCAAAGAATTCAAAAAAGAGGCACTGAAAGAGCAAAGGATCTGTCAAAGAGGATCAGACTGTAAGACAAAATTTTGTGACTATCTTCAGGATTCACAAAGATAATGCATACTCACAGTAGGAGTAGCATGGGCTGCTTTCACTAAATTTCTATTATTTTATAGTAAAAATCTGAACTGCTGAGCAGATTCATAGGCTGGCACTGGGCAGTGCTACCACACACTGCTGCCTCTGTCTGTCTTCCAATCAGTTAAAACTGGAAAACAATTATATCCTAAGTATTCTGAGGGTCAGAATTCATAACTGAAATTGTCCCTGTTAGCATTTATTTATGAATCTATGAAAAATTTGGCAACATCAGGAATGTTATCAAAACTAATCTGTCTAAAAAAAATTAAATCACAGTAATTAAACAAGAAACCATCAATGTAAAATGTCTTAAAAATGTAACCTGTTTGTAAACTTCATCTGCAATGCCTAATGTGGGTCCTAGCAGTAAAATACTGAACTTGAAGCCATGGTTGGAAATGTTATTTATGCTTGGCAAGTTTGTAAACATGGAATGTTTTGTTTTGAAACACTCTGGTGAAGTGTGTGGTGTAAGAAGGAAGGTTTTTCTTAATTTCCTCACAGAAGCGAGGATACAACGAAGGTTTCAAATCGGGTTTGTTCTCTCCCAAACCATCCATGATCTGCAATGAAAGGGAACAGATGTGTGAAATGTCTTTAGCCAGTTCACAGTTACAGGCAGTAACAAGTTAAAAGCAATCTTGACAATACACTCAGAGGGTCAGGCTGGCCAGGTTTACCACCAACAGTGTGAAACAAGTGGGAGGAAGGAAATAGCTTTAAACCGGTAAGATTTATAGTATCATCTGCGTATGGATAAAGCTGGTTTGTCAGAGGTCCATATCTGCTTTGACTTGTTCAGTCTGCTCTGGTTTCACCTTGAGAACTCCCCTGACACAGAGCAGTAACACAACCACCCACTGCTGAGGGAACCGAAGCTCTGGAGTGATTTACACTCTGGAAGGAAACACAGTTTGTGTACTGCAAACCTGAAGCTCATCAGGAAGTGATTATTTAATCTGCCCAGGCTGAATTCCCCTTTTTTTATTCTCAAATACCCTTAAAAACAATGTTCAATGTGGCCATTTTGAGAACGTCTAAGAGCATCATTAGATTTTCCTTCCCACAGAGCTACCTCAAATCGTAACCGCATTTCAAAAAGAAGTCGAGCAAAGCGAATTTTGTTTCTAAATGTTGCTTCCAACACTTACATGGCCGTTGGCTACATCGAGCAGGTCCCGTAAGCGGCAGCCTCTGCTGTGCCTCCTCTCGTAACAAATGCTGTCCTCCAGGATCACGTAGTCCGTGCCAAAGGACCGCAGGATTCCGTGCACGTCCTCAGGAGATCGCTTGGCATAGATCTGATAAATCTAGAGAACAAGAACCCTAAGACACATATGACACTGCCACTATTTCTTTGTTGGCTCAGAAAGGAGATTGAGAAATCATGGGATTTGAATTAACTGTTATAAAAACAATATATAAATGCTTCATTCAGCAGCCACTTGGAGTTTGTGTGTTACGGCTGCTCCGATGCACAGCAGAACTGCTGCTGCCTGCACAACACTGGATGGTGCTGTCAGAGGATGTCTAAGTTACAGGAAAGGGTAGGTGTAAACAGGCTCCCCAGCTCTGTGTGGAGTTTCTCCGGGTGGTTTCTATCTAAAATGTGTAGTGATGGTCTGGGAACTCAAGGGAGGATCAGGCAAATCAGGGAATGCTCCGTGTGGGTTTAACAGGCCAGCTGGGCACCAGGATCTACTGATGCCAACAGTGCCCAAACCAGTCCCCTCAGGACTAGCTGAGTACCCAGGCACAGCAGTTCAGACACACTCCAGCTGCCAGAGGTGAGTCAGCAGATGCCCAAAGCAGGAGTTTCACAGAAGCAGGTGAATCCTGGGCCCGTGTCTGACAGTGAATTACCTCAGTGAGTAAAGCACCTGATGCCATTTGCAATGTGCTCTTAGAGAGGACAGTTTTCTGGAGTGGAGCCACTGCCACGGACAAGAATTGGCTTAAACAATCAGAACACTCTTACCTGCTTTGTTCTCTCCCTCAGGTTCTTATCCTCATAATGGGGATGGTTAGTTAAGGTCCGTCCAGTGCACAGTTTGACTCCTGCTAATAGCTGCATGCTCCCAGCAAACACTGCTGTGTTTGGAGTGTTTGACCTAAACAAACATGGATAAGTCTGAGGAAGTCTCTGTAGGGGCATTTTTGCAATGCTTGTGGCAGATCAGAAGGAAAAAAAAGACTGCAAAAATATTTTTCTGCCTCTATTCAGGGAGTAATCTGTTCAAGCAACTGTGTTTTGTTCAAATATAGAGGATGAAGTGAAAAATCATGATAATACTCTAACTGCAAATAAAAAATTCACTAAGCACGATGAGGAAATTTAAGGAAAACATGATCCTGAAAATTTCAAATTACTTCTGTATTTCATAGGTTCATAAAGCCTCTGAATATTGATAAATTTCTATATTCTAATTCTGTTAATATTTCAAGAAACTTATTGTGACTTGGATTTCTGTGTGCTATATGGAGGTACTTTACATAAAATGGATTATTTAATCTGAATGGCAAAATTTGCTATTCCTCTCCTGGTATTCATCGTTCACTTTGGAAGAAAACTGTTATGCTGGGGCTTGGGGTAGGGGAGAATGCAGAAGAGGCCAGATAGAAATGCTGGCACTTGCTAGTACTGTGATCTCTGAAATTCCAAGCCAACGTCTAGAATTGTTCTCTAAATAGCAGCCTTGGTATTTTAGGATTGTTTCAATACCCATAATGAAAAAAGAGTTTTTGCTCACTTTCCCCCCTACAAGTTTACAATCTAAAATGTATGTAAAGACACAAGAGAAGGGCATAGCAGAAAGGAAAGTAAAAATTCCAGGCAACAGACACTCCTATAATCAGGCTAATTAAAACTGGCCATAGTTTGCTTCAGTGTTTTCTAGTCCTTAGTAGGCACATTACCGTGGAAAGGTCTATGAAGACTAAAACAACAGAAAGGAGCACACATTAAATGGAGCAAAATGAAATTAGAGTGTGAATAGTTGCCTAACATCCCTGTGCATGCATATGTGGCACCTACAGTACTCAGGGAACTGTGACACTTTGGTTGCTTTAGGGAGCCTTTGGAAACTGCAGCTCTACAGTCAGTCGTCTTTAAGCCTCGTGATCGGCTTTGGGGATGTTGAGAGACAAGTATTAAATTTTATTATCGCCTTTCAAGAGATTATGCTTAGCAAATGAATTAATAATTACAAACCTTTCCAAGGAATTCTTGCACTGGTACATTAATCTCATCTAGGAAGGCCAGAGACAGTATTTTTAATAGGCCAGTTTAGCTTTACTGAACAACTAGTTCTTGAGCACTTTAGAAAGCCAGTTTCATTTTAAAGTCTGAAAACATTTAATCTCTTAAAAAATTATATTTTTTTTTTTTACTTAAAATATTCAAAGTTACAAGTGTCATGAAGTAAATGAATTCCTGTTAGAATTTAGTACTATGCTAATGTAATGGCCCTGACAGGCTGTCAGCCAGGACTCATCCCTGAATCTGCAGGAAAGCACAAGTCTTTAGGTTAAGCTGCAAAGGACATGGGCTAAACTCAGAGGGACTGAGCACATCTTAGACCCCCTAAAAAAAAAAAAAAAA
>VXAY01002304.1:285675-312427 GCA_013399855.1 Oxyruncus cristatus
AAAAAAGATGATTCTCAAAGCACCTTCAACATATTTCTGTGTTGATGCCTTGGCCAGGCAACTTCTAGTGTGATAAAACGGTTTCTGTGTTTGTTCAATACTAATTCAAATTTTAAAATGCTCTGCAATACTCATCTCCTGCCTTGGCCTAACCAAGGCAACCCTGCACCTTGGATTGCAAATTTACATTATAATGGTCTCTCTAGCAGACTTGAACTTCCTCAAACACACTCACAGAGTCCCCCCAAGTACCAGAGACAAAACCACAAGAAAACAAGCAAACAACAACAACAAAGCCAAACCAGCCTGCAGCCTTTTTTCTTTCAAAAGAAGAATAAAGGAAATGGTGACAGTGCCCCTTATCCATCACTTGTAAAAATGCTTGTCAAAAATGTAAAATCATAGAATATCCTGAGCTGGAAGGGACCCACAAGAACCACCATCCAGTCCAACTCCTGACCCTGCACAGACACCCCAACAATCCCACCCTGTCCCTGAGAGCATTGTCCAAACAATCCTGGAGCTCTGGCAGCCTTGGGGCTGTGCCCACTGCCCTGAGGAGCCTGGTCAGTGCCAACCACCCTCTGGGGGAAGAACCTTTTCCTGAGATCCAACCTAAACCTCCCCTGGCACAGCTCCAGCCCTTCCCTTGGGTCCTGAGAGAGCAGAGATAGCTGCTGCCCCTGGAGAGGAAGCTGCAGACCCTGATGAGGTCTCCCCTCAGAAGATGGGTCATGTAGAAGATGCAGGGCTTCATTCCTCCCCTTTCCAAAAGCATTCACTCCTGCCCAGAAGGGCTGAGTGTGTTCTTTACTTACCAGGTACTAAGTGTTTTGCCAGCACTCCTTCCTCTCCCTATACCTTAAAAGCAATCTAGTGACCCTCCCTTTTCTAACAACTGCCTTATGTGCTCTGGTCCTGGATGGAGTTGAAAATCCGGTGTGGCAGGTGAAGGCAGACAGATGTTTCCCTGAGACTCAGATTTACATGTTTGTAGTCCTAGAAAATTACACTTCTTCAGCCACATCACTGTCCATATTTTACTGGGCCAGCTCAGATGTTTCCAGACCAACAGCTGCTACTACTGGAGCCGCTGGAGAGACCCTAAGGAATACTTCCCAGGGATAGGATGACTTCCACATTCCATGGAAGCTCTTTCCCTATGCCCCTGTCTGAGCCAGGCACTAACTGCAGAGCTCTGCACCCAGGGCACCTCTTGTGCTGCAAACCACTGAATGACACTTCTCTATTACACACAAACGAAGCAATTTTTACAACTGTCTGAGCAAATGATGTATAAAATGAAAGGATAATTTGTTTTATAGCTCTCTGCCAAGCTCCATCCCACACCGCCCAACCTGCAAACAATTTATTCTCTAGGAAATGTCACTAAATAATGACAAGGACTTACAGGTCAAACTGATTTACATTATATAATTTAAATGCCATTCCAAGCAGACCTGATGGCATTTTGAACAAATAATCTCATTTATTTTTGAAGCTCTAAGCTTTCAACAAGTTAATTACAGCTGAACTAATGGGTAAACTAAGCACTATATTATATTGTAGGAAGCTTTTCTTTACCTACACTTAAGAATTTAGAGAATTATATAAATACTAAAGAATAACTCATTAAAAATAAAAAGGTTTTAAAGGAAGTACTTGCATAGACTCTGAAAGTGGTAGTAATTCTTTCTCTTAAACTGCTAAGAAATTATTGTGAGCTGGTTTTAAGGAAGCACTGAGGAAGAAATGGCCAACACTGCAATTACAGGTTGCATCATTAGAAATAAAATGGGTATTTCTATTAAAAGTTCTCCAGAAAAAAACCCTGTAGTTGGCTTTCAAAGCCATAACATTTGAACAGCCTCAGATTATTCCTTTACTAGTGCTCGAGCCTGATATGAATCTACAAAGTGAAAGGCTTTGAGAAAAGGAGATTCTGAGGAGGGGTTCTTAAATACGCCATGATAGATTTTTCTTTTTCTTTGAAAGAAAATCTTTTTATTTGCAGAGTGCTATATTAAAATATCACAGGTTTAGCTGCAGATGATGGGCAGTAAAGAATATTTAGTCATACTGTCATGGTTCTTTTTTTTCCCTCTGGTTTGGAGAGACTGAAAACTGCAAAAATGGAAAATGACAGCGACAAAGAAAGAGCAACAAGATGCATTTTTGTTAGTCCCAGCCTCAATTTTATGCATGCAGGTTTTGCTCACATAAAGGAATGCACCTACACAGCTGGTGGAAACCTAGTTCTTAGGCACTGTCAAGTTCATGCCTAAATTTCACTGACAAATCAGTCGATGACAAAGGATAAGCCCAAGAATTTAAGAACAACAATTAAAAAGAAAAAAAAGGTTGTAATATTGCCTTTAAAGTTTGGAATATGTGTTGGTTTCAGTGTGATTACCCTTGAAAATTAGGCATGTAAATAATACAGATGAGTTAAAATTTTAAACTGGCTTGAAATTAAAATATAGCCACTCATATAAGTTAATAGAAAGTACTAAATGAAAGAACCACCAGTGAAACATGGGTATTTAATTTCCATAACCTTAGGAGCCTTTTAGAACTTTGTGGGGTTTCCACTAATGTACAAATTTGCCTGCTTGTCCCCACACCTGGTTTAAGTACAGTTGACATCCAACTATGCTCTGCTGAATCTCAGGCTCAGTCAACTTTTCCACTGTTTTAGCTGTTGCCTGAGATTTCTAAGAAGTTCTTCTGTGATTTTTGGCAACTGCTTAGGAAATATTCCACAATTATAGACAGATTTCCCCTTTAAAGGCAGAAGACGTTGCTTCTTTAACACTTACCAGAAGTAAACAGAGTAGGGAAGTTCACGCTATTGATTTGCTCATTCTACTGATATTCTTCCCCATCTCACAAATGAGCATGTTGTTCCTGTTGTCTTAGGGAGAAAGACCAAAACTAAGAATTTCAATGTACTTCCCAGCAGGGAACAGAGCTGTGAACCATCCCTGGGGCATTGGCAGGACCTTCTTGACTTTTTTTTTTGGGAAAAAAAAAAAAAAAAGCTAAGAAAATGAGGTGGTGGGTAGGAAAAAGCAGAGACTGGGATATGAAAGATCATTATGTAAAAAACCCTGTGCTCTGCAATTGTACAGATATAAACCACTAGATCTTCCTGAAAACGCTATGGCAACTTCAGTAAGGGGAAGAGTAAGAACTCCATCTGCAGGCATTCCACAGTGGACAGACTAATAGTTGGTCATTATTCAGGCTGTGTACTTGGACAAGTTAATATGCATTTAGAGCTAAGCAGACAGAAGGGTTTTCTTGTTGTGGAGAGATTGCAAGACAGATGAGTTACTCCTAAATCACTGCTATGCGTGTCAAATTTAGAGATTCTCATACTGGGTTTTAATAATGAATGATTAGCTCCTGACACCAGCCTTGACAGGTCATTAACTACAGCACAACTATCAAGTGTTGGTATAGTAACATATTTCTCTTACACATCAAAACTTAAGAAAATCCGTCCCACTTTGTGAAACTTATCATAAATTTTGTTGACTGGTATTTAAAGCACAGATAATTATCTCTTCCTTACAGGAATAATATTTCCAAACACAATAAATTCTAAGTAAAAAAAAAATTCCCTCTGTGATTGTCTGTCATGACTTAAAATGAAGAGAGGACAAGCACCAGTTTAGCATTCTCAGCACTAAGAAGACATGAAAAATTATTCTCATCGGAGCCAGTCAAATCCAGTTCATGGCTGGGAATAACTCCACATGCATATTTTATGTATAAATCTATATATAACTCTATATATTGTACACAGGAGACCTGAACTATCAGACATTTACCATCTTTTAATAAAACAGTAGTGCTAAATGGAACTGGCTGGTAAACATTTGTCACAAAAACATGTCAATAAGGCTGCAAAGATTCTAAATGATGCAAAAAAACATGGCCTGCTTTCAAAATAAGTCAGTGGAGGCTTGTAATATATTTTACTTCTGAATTACTCCTTCTAGTTTATGAATTAAAGAAATACAACATTATGGAGGTTAAATATGTTGCTGTGGATAGAATGGGCTGGGTGACTGGCTTCACTGAAGTTCATTGCATATGAAGGAAATACTTCAAACAGCTCTGTGTTAAATGTTGTATATTCAGATTTACTTTCAGAATGTTTTCCTCCAGAATATGAAACTGATTTTCTTTGTAAAAAATCTTTGCCAGAGTTCCAAATAAATACAAGTCTCAGGGATCTCCCTGTTAAGAACTTAACCTGAAAGTTTTCAGTGGTTGCTGTATGTTAATAGAGAATTCACAGCCCTCCAGGGAACATGCTACCTGGCCTCTTTTCCCAGCCCTTCCACATGTAGTAGTACAAACTGTTAGCACCTAAAAATACCTTCCTGTGCTCTGTGAGAAAGCAGAAGTGATGAGGTGGGATTGAAATGACAAATTCCTGAAAAAGACTTTGCACCTATGCTTAGCTGTGACGAGTTCAAGTTCAATTACAAATATTTTGTTTACAGTTTAGAAGGCTTGTTGGGATTAATACTAACAAGTATAAACAATTTAGATTGTTTTAAAGCTCAAGAAACAGACTCCAGAGTAGAAATTTTCCAGTCCTACCACTGCACATCCATGCTTTTTACCATCATAAAGTTGAGAAGGACGCCAGATCGGGGGGGGGCAAAAATAAAATGATTTCACTGTGAAGGTCTATTAATGTACAGGGGTAGCTAAAATATGATGAAAGAAGCTTGACACATCCCAATTTACATCGTTTGGCTGGGAAAACTATGTGTCCTCAGGAGAGCAAAGGGAATCAGATGGTTCCCTGAGGCACATGAAACACAGCAGTGATGCTGAACCAGAGTGGTCTGGGGGGGCTCTGTGTGGAGCTCCTGATATCCCAATCTCCTGGTAACCCACTCATCCAAACCATCTCCACAGGTCACCAGAGTTCACTGATGAGCTGTGACAAATAAGGGAGAACACCATAACTAAGAACATTAAGATGTACACAAATAGCATTTAACTTAAATAGAGAAAAAATCCTCTTACTTAATCCAGTTCATCAGCTCCACAGTGTCTGGGTCATAGAATTCTCTCAGCTCTGATAGTTCATCCATTATTCCTGGCCAGAACTATAATGGAAACAGAACAAACTCAAGGCAGAATGAACAAAACAAGTTCTGGATGCTGAAACATATTACTCCCTCCTAGCTGGCAACTGATCTAACCAAAAGACTATCAGGGTAAAACATTTCAAAATTTACTGCAGGTGAAGAACACATATATCAAATCTGGAGCAGAAAAAAAAGGATTGAAACTGATTCTGTAAAGCTTAACCCTCCCCCCCAAAAAAAAGCTGAGGGAACAAAGATTTATTTAAGGGTTTCTTGTTTAAGCTAGTGAATAGTCAAGGGAAGAAGGGAGCATTAAGGGAGATAATGACAATGCTAATGACAGATTGCTGTGCTTCAGTCTTTACTATAGAGGATGTTACAGTGAAACCTATTCCAAACCTGCTTTCTTTAGATAGTAGGGACTGCTGGTGTGAAAATTGAAATGCTACTGGAAAAAGTGTAAGAAAACCCACCTGATAGTCTAAAAAGCCATAAATCATCCAATTTATATAATGCTCATCCAAGAGTTCAGAAGGAATTTGAATGTGGTGCTGCTGAGCTCCTTTGCAAAAACATGCATTCTTTCACTAAAACTGTAATTATGCAGGAGGACTGGGGAGCAGCAGATATAACTGGGCCAATTTAGACACTTACTAGTTTAACTGTTTACCTGATACATTTACATTTGTTCAAGTACTACTGGCTGGTAGAGTGAGAAACAACCAATATAGTTATAGCAGCATCACAACCCTGCAGCTTTGGCAAGTAGGGGAGTAGTAACACAGACATATTTCTGCTTTTCAGAAGCTCTCTCAAGAGATTAGTAAATAAATTAAGCTGCTCTGAAATGAGACTGTAGAGTCTCATAATGGATCAAAATTTCCTCCTCCATTACTAAACTAGCCAGGATAGCTAAACATTGAGAGCCTGGATCCTTCGGGGTAGGCACAGAAGGAAATAAGCCTGGGACACTGTTCTCTACTGAGTGCTGGGGTTATTACGTGGCATTCACTCATCTGTAGAGGTTTTACAAGTCACAGTGTCACACTACTGTAATTTTTGAGTACGAGCAGTTTTTACTGGAGGAGAATTTTGGTAGTGAGGCTTGCTATTACTGAATTGAAAAAGAGACTTCTGTGCTGGCCAAAAACCTGGAGGTGCTCAACAGTCCCCTGATGACTGTGGGAGTTCAGTACTTCTCAAATACAAGGACACTTATTTTGAACTTAAAAAGTATAGTAACTCTTTGGCCTCTGAATGTAAGTGAAAAGCAAGTACTACTGCATTCTTTATAGCTACTGTTGGCCTAAGAATGAAAATCAAGAACTCCTTTGAGAAAAAGCATTAGATTTTAAGAATAGAAAAAAATACGACATTTTCTTTTGTCATTTCTTCCACAGACTTCAGGTTTGAAGTTGTTCAGTACAACCAAGGACTGCTCAGATCATGGGCACATGTTGCACTATGTGCTGCAATAAATGTATGTGTTTGGAGCAAAAAGGCTTGGTCATGATGAAGTTAGAGATATTATATGAATGGATAGTTTACTAGCAAAGAGAAATCAGGATTATTTGCCAACTAGGGAACTAGAATGCTGAAACTCAGGTGCTAACCTTAAGTGCCAACCATTTATCTAGGAATGACTGGCATACAAACACAAATTGATGATCATTACTGTGAAGTTTTAAATACAACACAGATAAAGCTGAATTACATGAATAATACTTGGTACTGCATTATATGTGTTGTGTTACCTACAGCACAGCTAAAGGATGCACATAGAAATATTTCAGCATTTTCACTTTATCTAAAAGATGTTTGCACTGTGTTAATGAAGAACACATATAAACAAACACAGATGTCTTATAGGTCTCAAAACATGCTGTACCTGAAATCTGAAAGATAGGTGGAATTACAGCTGCATTGTTATCTTGATAAATTCAAGGGATGCATTTGGGACTGTGGCAACCACATGCGTCAAAAGAGGCTTTATTATCTTATTTGGGATTAGGTTAATAATCCCATAAAACCCCTATTTTGAGGAACTAAACAAATAACACTAAAGTATAGTTCTTCTGAGAAATGTAACCATAACAAGTAGTGAAACACAGAACTGCCCTACTAGTAATTCCAGAAAACTAGTCATGATGACCTGTTAATTTTGTGGTGTAGGTTGAAACTGCTCCTGCAATCTGACCAGGCAGTGTGAGAACTGATAAATTCTTGTCTGGAAAGGAGAAAGATAAGTAAGTCTCTGTTACAAAAATCTCCTTCCACTGTTTATAAGGTTTTAAAGAGAGGATATATGAACACATTCTCACAGAAGAAATGGATACTTTCCGAATCTCTCTGTAAGAATTTTTATTCTGACCATTGCCAGGGACCCTGCAACAGGTTTTGTCCACCAGGCTTCTCATAAACTCTTTCAGCTTTGCAAGAGAAAACACACAAAAATGTCCACACCTCTGGTAGCTGAACTGCAAGAACTGACTCAGGACAAAAAACCACTGAGAAGTGATGAATTTCTCATTCCCACTGAGGACTTTGAAAAACAGTGTTTTTCATGTCCATAAAAGTTACCTCCTTTATTTAGAAGAAACACAAAAATTACGCTTTTCAGGCAGACTGAGCACAACTAATGACCGACCTAAAGCCTATGAAATCAGTGATTTCTGCTGCCTTCTGAATTGAATCTGACAGGATTCAGGAAACTTCACATCTGCTCATGAAGAGTGGGAGAAAAATTATTTCTAGTAATCTGTCACATTGGACTATAAGAATGTCATGCTCTTGGTATCCCCCATGTCAAAAGAACTGGCATAATTTCTGTCATATTCAGAGATGATGAAAATGGTAAATGACTTCCCAAACCAGCACACCAATGGAAAAAAAAAATGTCCTGAAGAGTTTTGTAGGGGAATAATAAGACAATTTAAATGGAAAACACTATTTTTTGACTTTTTGTTTCAGTTTTGAAGGGGGAAACATACTACTGGAGTGAGGTCTATTAGCAGCTTTCTCAACTGTTATGCTTTACACTACTGACTTTCTAACTTTAATAATGAAATTAATCTTGAGTTTCTCCGAAGGGAATTATGTAACAGAAATATTCTCAACTCAGACTACTTATTGCAGAAAGAACTTCTCCACCAAAGTAGCATCTGGGTTTTTTTTGTCTTTGTGAACACCGATTAAAAAAATGCTTTGCCCATTAAATCAACGTTCTAAATCTCACCACTATGACAGACTAATAATCTTGTACATGTTATTAATTTAAATATTTTTTATGTATTTACATTTAAACATTTGACAATAATATTTTGTTGCTTGGACAGACAGGTACTTGAACACTTAACAGTTCTGTGCTTTAAAACATATGAGATGAGGCACAACAGTATAGAATATTATGATTATTTTGCTCCTGAAATGAATCATTACACAATTTAACAATCTGCATATTATCCACAACTTAATTAAAACCCAAACAGACAACATTTCCATAAAATTATGCATTTAAATAACACCTGCTGACTTACATACATACAACTGGACAAACATTTGTATCCACAAACAGCTACGCTGGATCAAACGAGCCCAACTGATCCTTTACATACAATTCCATACACATAAAGGTACTTGCACTTCAGGTGGTCTATCCCCATTCAGTTACAAATCTTGCACATAGTAACTAATAAAACAAAGTCCTTTCATGAGAAAAGGAAATTCCACGCAACTTAAAAAATGCCAAAACATTGAGGGAAAAAATTTCTTACCTTATATGAAATGTACAGTAATGTAATTATTGGTATAGAATATTTAATCACCTGTGCCTAAGAGAAATTGGAAAAAAAAAGATTATTCTGATGATACATTTACTTGAATAGACTTACTTTTTAATGTATTGATATTTAACATGTAGTGGAATTTAGAGTTTGAATTTTAAGACCACATTCTGATTCTGTTTTCGAGTAAAACCCTAATTACAGACCCATCCCAAGTGATGGATTTATATCTATATATTTAAATCTATATTCTACAAAGTGGAAAACACTGTCAATCAATATAATTGACTGCAAAGGTCTTCTCAGACTATTGAGGATTTCTTATATGGTGGCTTTTTTAGTAAAATTGTGGTTATTCTCCATAGCCACATCTATATTGCCATCTAGTGTATTCAAATGGAATTGTTTAATACAGAAACCAGTAGAAAATACATTTTACTTACTAAATTTATAGAAATGTACAACAGAGATATCCAGTTTAAGAGAACTATAAACAATATTCAACTGTGAGCCTTGATTTGGCTTAGATATGGATCAAACCCCATTGGATGAAATGCTGGAAGTACCCTCTGGGATGTGTAGAGATGGACACACTTCAGGATAAGTTTCCAGACTTCTGTACTGCAGAGGCCAAAGGATGCAAACACACACATGTGGGATGTCCAGAGGTACTTCATTCTGCAAAAACACAAGTTTTTCATGATCATCTGGAGCTCTGCTAAAGCTGCTTGATGGGGGGCAGTTAATGTCCAGAGAAATCCTGAAGACAATTTTCTTGGACTTTCAGGACTCTCAAATAACTGAGCACAAGACTGACTTGGCATTTATGCTACGTGCTCTTGAGAACATATCTGTTCCCAAAGTTCCAAACGTTCTTTTTGGCAGAATCCTGGGAAATTCTTGAGTCTACAAGTATAAACACACCAGGGAGAGAAAGAAGATTCATGATCCTATCAGTTCGTGGTCAACATATTTTACGCTCTTACAAAAATACACGCAATCACCTAACCAAGCCCCAAGTAGAATTTAAAAAAATATATACCTCATTGTGCTTAATGCCAGACATCCAAAAAGAACTGTGTGAACTAAGCTGTAAGCAGCATCAGGCTTCAGTGTTATTGTGCACTCTTCCATCTTTTCCATTAACTTGACTTGATCTGAACCACTAATTAAAGAAATAAACAGTGTTATATTAAGTTCTTGAACATATTTCATATACTTATCTGCATTTTAAAAAGCACTGAATCCTTCTGATGCTAGAAAGCAATAGTACTGCTATCAGTCCCCAATCTTCCATTGTATCTATGATACAATTAAGCCTGATACCACCAATTTGATGTAGCAGCAAGTATTTCTTTTTGTGTCTAGATTTCTGGAAATGCAGTGGGTTTAAATGAGCTGGATTAGAGTGAGATAAAATTGTTTACAGAAAGGCAGGCTTGGTTTCTTGCTTGAAGTAGCTACTCCCATGGGGTTCACAGGGCTTAGATGAGAGTGAAGAATTTAACTGTGATTTGTGGGGTTGTGCTGGTATATCTGGAAGCTACAAAAGCCATAGATTGGAAGTAGACCTAAATAAAATCAGTTTTGAAAGGACTGGCTATTGCTTGAGGTGGCTGGTCCTGTGAGTGTATGTGGAGGGCCCATTAAAAGAAAAAAAAGTGTGCTTAAATGTATGAGGTTTTCCCTGTTCTTTTCAGGCAGGGGATAACTGAGATAACTGGACAGTGTTAAAAATTAGGGTGATGTTTGTGATTACATCTAGGATTACAGAAAATAAGAGTTGCAGAGTATTTTCTTCGTTTTTAAAATTTAAAATGGGTGCAGAAAGTTTTTTAAGAGGCTGGTTGAATAGTACCAGAACTTTCCTTCTCTCTCTCCCACCTCCTCCCTCTCCCTTTTACCCTGTCTTCCCTAAAATCCATGATGACAGGCACTAGTTACATGACACTCTCTGAATTTTTGCTTAATCAAGTTTTGTATCATCCCTTCTAACTGTAGCCCAGATTGTACCTATAAAACTGAGAGGTTTAAAATGAACCATTTACTTTTTTTTTTATTTTGAGAGCAATTCTGTCTAATTTTCTCCTAGTATTCTCTAAATACCTCAAATCCTGCAGATCAGCTATGGGAACTGCCAGAAGTGATGCACAGTTGGGAGTGCTTTGCACCTTTATCCTGCTTCCCCTCCCAAACCCAACCAACCCTACACATACTGCAAAACCTTAACAGCAATCAGTAGAGCTCAAAGGAATCTAGGGAAGAATGTTTGTTTAAATTTTAGCTTTAACAGGAAGTTACTTCTTCTGCCTGATCTCTCTATTAGACACCCTACTGTTTCCTCAGTACCTGCGGAAGTAATACTGCCAGCTGCTGTATTCAACTGTCAGTTCCTGAGCCATTTGAAGATGAGAAAATTGATAAAAATATGAATTATCTTAAAGTTGTATTTTACCTGAGGTTCCTAAAGGCAACAATTACAGCTGCCACTGCCATAAGGAAGAGAACAAACACGTAGACGTAAAAAAGTAACGTATCCGAGAGTCTTGAAAAGGTGTTTAATGGTAATAAACCAAAAGCTTCCTCACAAAGATACAGGTTGGCATCAAAATCTCTAAAGAAAAGAGAGTAATCCTTGTCAACAGGTATTGCATGATTTGATGTCAGAAAGGATCAAAGTTTCCTTTTCTCACAAGAAATTATAAAGCCGCGGTTGCGCAGATTATTGTAAGGGAAAATATGACATAAACGTGAGGTATAAACCCATGATTTATCACACAGGTTCTAAATGAGAACAACCTGCAGGCTTCAATTAATGAAGTCAAAGAAAAAAAAGCAAAATTGCAGCTAAATCATACCTGGTTGCTCCAAATCCAAATTTTGCTTTCAGAAATTTGAATATATGTTCATCTGACTCAAGATTAAGAATTTTCTATAAAGTAGGGGAAAAGAAAAGAAAGTACATTTTAAGTGTCAAAAATGTCACACAGGTGAAGAGGTTTTTTTCATCATTTAAATGAAACTGTGAAGCACCACAGTTACTGAGAAGGGTGCTTTGTAATCAAGTAAGTGTTCAGTTTTAACTGCATTCAACAGTTCAATGAAAAACTTTGTAAATGCTCAGCAGTATCAGAATGCAATATAAATCTACACTTGTTATAAAATTGCAGGTGAGCTTCAAGTTAACACCAATTATCTGGTGTTAATTTATGAGGTTTTCAAATCCATATACCAAAAAGATTAGCAAAACAATCTTTCATTTCTAGAACGCAGTCTATGAAATGCAGTCAAATCTCACTGCAATTTTTGTTTAATGACATCACTATAGATGGTTAAAAAATAGGTTTTAACATAACACATTTTGCAACTTTCTACATAAAAAAATATTTGCTTACCTTGATGAATTTATTTATCAGGAGAGTCAAGCACAAGACTACCAGAACATGGAGGATAAGCTTCCCAAGCCTATTAAGCAAGCCACCCTTTTTTAGGTTTTTCTACAAAGAAGAAAATATTAGTATTTCAGTACTTTTTTTGTATGTATTTGGAAGAAAAGCATCACAGGGTATTTGAAACAGCTGGTCTGCTAGGCCTGATCAGGATCAAATTGTATTAGCTTCATGTATGCAAAAATGTATACAGAATCAAGAATCATATATTTCTTCCACAAAACCAAAGGGAAAACATCATAAAAGCTCCCCAAGCTCTTGATGTGGCAGAGTTTTGGAAGAAGCCAAGCAACCTCCCTTTGGCAGTGGCCCTTTTATATTTATATAATTAATGTCCCTAATTTCAATAGTAACATGGGCCTTTGGGAATACCTCTTCATTAGACCTTCCACCTAAACACGGCAAAGGGGTCTTCTGGCTCTAACTGTCAGCTGACAGGATTTTGAGCAATTTTCCAGTTAAAAGCTCCAGATCCAGATGAGCTGCTCACAGGCAACTGGGAATAGGCACAGACAATGTCTTAACCCTAAAAAATACAGTCCCGATTTTAGGTGGTCAGAAATGAGAGACAACAGGAACGGCCCTGTAAGTTGACACATTCTGGTCAGAGACTGTCATCGATGTCAGTATCAGAAAAAAGAGAACTGTAAATGCAGTAAAAAACCCTAATCTCTGAAAGAAAAGAGATTTCACTAAGCTCCATTCAACATTTTCTCAGTTCTCCCACAATACTTGTTGCAGGCAGATCCATAAATTCAAGCCAAGTCCTGCTGAAACAGGTGTAAAGTCCATTTATGCAATTTTTTGCAGGATCTAAGCTGCTGCTTGCACAATCATGAATGTTAACAGCAATCACAGAATTATGGTGTCTGATGTGCTTGGTTATGCTGCAGTTACTGTAATTGAAGTCATTATTTGATCAGGCAATGTTTTTGCTGCTTTACACTATATAATTCCTCTAATTACTATTAGTAATTGAAAGTTATAATGCATAAAAATTACTCATTTACATATATACATATCTATGTATATACAGATATCCATCCACTCTTTATTTAGTACCACAAAAATATTTCAGTACCTACCTGGATGGTTCTTGCTATCAAGACAGAAGCATTAAAACTAATAAGTAATGATCCCAGAATCATAGAATTAAAGAACTGTAGGACACAGACGAGCAGTAATCCAGAAATCTGAATGATATAGAGCCACATAACCTGGAACAATAATGAGATTTTTATGTCTACAAAACTTAACGGTCAGAGCTGCTTTTCTATGAATATGTTTCATGATTTATTTCAACGCCTATTATTTCTGCAAAAAATGCATCATATTGCACTAAATCACTACATTTAAAGCCATTACTATATCCTCTTTATATTTATGTCCTGAACTAGTGAGGTTCCATGCTGGAACTAAGGAAGCCTGATCCTATAATCAAGCAGATGCACTAAGTAATTGCAGAATGAGGAAATCATTAATTACTTAATATACTTTGGAAGATGCTTTGTAGATTCTTTAGTTAAAGACGTGTTTCTGCAGCCTCTCTGATGTCTTTATGACTCAAAGTTATGGCTCAGTGTAGTTCAGCAACCAAACATCACCTTTTTTAGTAACAGTTCAGTATAGTCCTTTTTGAACTATGCTAAATTATTGCCAATGTTCAGCTGAATGCAAACACTAAACTGCTGATTTTCTGATACAGGAGTACCAAAACACACATTTTACCTGACACAAAGATCAGTCTTACATTAGAGCAGTGGTGTAAATCAGCATCAAAGAGCCCAACAAACTCCAACAGTTTTAAGTAGCACTTTTTTGAAAGCTGATATGGAATAAGAGTTGTGTGGTAAGTCAATTTTGGTAGAATTCAGGATGAAGATGGTAATTTGCCAACTTTTAATGTAGCTGATTTGTCACATGAACAGTTAACTTGGGCTTACATTTGCAGAGAAGAGTTTATTAATTTTTTCACTTGCAGTATAAAAGCACAATGCAGAGTGTATAATCTGTATTACTCTGGGTATCCAGGGCACTGGTTAGTAAAATACCTCCAAAACTTAGTTTTATGACAGTAAAGAAACAAAAATTGGTTATTTCCAACCATAAAGTTACCTTTGCTGTGGGCAGCATGTCCAAGCAGTCCAGTATGAATAATGCCAATGCTTGTATCAGCATCATGAACTGGTTAAATTGCCAAGTCAGGCTAAAGAGAAACGTGGCTATGAATACAGCCATAAGTGTCAGTCTCTGGAAGGAGGGAATGAGGTTTTATTTAATTTTATAGTTTTCTTCACTAAAACACAAAACAAAAACCCCAACAAAACCAACCAAAACCCACCTTAATTTGGTTTTATTTTAAATCTACTTTTAAAACATTACTGTGAGTTTTATAACTGCAATAACTGCTTGGAGGATAATGAACATCTATTAGAGTTATGAATTCCTGATTCATGCCTGTATTTTATCCCTGTAATACCACTTGCAAGAAAACAGCGAGATCTCAGACAGTTTCAGCCCCTAGATTAATATGCAATATGTGTTTTACTCTGCTATAAATAGCAGTTATTTGATCAAATTGAGGAGTAATGTCTTAACAACTGTTTGTCAAAGAAACTGCATCACCCAGTTGCTTTTATTCTTGCAGACCAGGACAGTTTTCTGTGACTAATTTTACTGTGTCACACTTGTCAGAAATACTCACTTCTTGAACAGGCTGTAGATGAGTTCTGAGTAGGTATGTGATGGCTGCTATCTGAACAGCAAAGAATGGTAGTGCCCAGTTCTCTCTTAAAGGAATGGTGAATTCTACCCTTGTGGTATCTACTCTGTACAAAACAAAGAGTTTCAGAAATTTTAAAATAAAGGAAACACCAGCTCAGTGACAGAGAAGTTGCAATGACAGGCATCTCTGTGGTATTTAAACTACTTCTTCATAAAAAGGGAGGCTCTACACCTTAGTTCCTTCAACATGCCTGCCTCTGAAAAAAATCATTATGAAGCTTCTGTCAGTTATCTATTGTTTCTGTACCTCAAATGTTCTCCTTTAGCAGCACTTACTGTCAAAAAAATATACTAGGAATTAAAACTTAAGAAGAACAGCTTGGGCAATTTAAAAATGAAAAAACAAAGCCCAAACTAAAAACGCTCCCAAAATCCAGTTCGTGGATTTTCATGCCACAGGTAATTTGACTTCATTTTTTGGTTTGCAAACACACATATAATACTATAAACAGGTATCAGTTTCTTCACTGTGATCCCAATGCACTGAAATTGAATATAGCTAAACCGTTTCAGAGCTTCTGGTCATTTTTTGAAACTTTTGAACACAAACAGGATGTGAAGTGAGTAAAAGTTCCCCAAAGGGCAGTTATTTACACAACTTGAATTAAAAGTTAAAAGCAAAAAGTAATTCCCTTTTTTCTTGTGTAGAGAAAATGTTTGCTAAAAAGGAAAGTAAGCAAGACATCTGAGACATTCTTAGCTGCATGAAAGAAGTGTCTAAGTGGAGTTACTCAGTAGCCTTAGATGTGCTTTATTGGGACAGAAAGTCTTTATCCAGGTCAATTCCATGTATTAATTCTATTTGTGTAAAGGATAACAAGCTTGCATTGTCCATGGATTATTAGAAAGAGGGATGAAACAAATTTGCTCCAAATATTCTGTAAATGGCACATATGACCTCATCAAAGAAACATGTGAGATATTGTACACTGCATTTGTTTTTTCATTACTTTCATATTTGGAGAAAGAAACATTTTGCCCTTACACACCTACAATTACTCTGTAATGGTTGTGCTTGCAGATAAACTTCTTCAGAGCTGCTGATCAACATATCAAACAACTTTGGTAGAACATGTACTTTTATTTTCTTGAATAATTTACAGATAACAGCCCATGTCACCAGTCATAGCTTCATGCCAGCAGCTTATTTCTGGCATAAAGCCACTTCTTAAGTTTTTATCTCCAAACTGAGAAACCTTCAAGGGATAAAGCACTAGAGCAGCTCAATTACCATCTTTTTTTCTGTGAGGTTTATCGCAGGAGATGTTTACAGGAATAAGGGAAGAGAGAAGCTGAACTTCTCTCACGAGCTGGGGCTGTTGAAGGAATCCCTGAAGGTTGGGTGTGAGGCAGTGAGGAGCATGCAGATCTCTGTAACACCTAAGAGCTCCTGGGCTGGAGAAGACAGGGCACATCATCTGGAGCTCCAGACACATCTGAAAGATGTAGTCCACTTTCAGAGACCAATTCAAGCCAAAATTTTCTATTCAAACTTCATGACAGTTTAAAAACCCAGTTTGCAATTGTCAGCTCATTTCTGATTATTTTCTAATAAACAATTTTCCCCATTTTCTAGCTTATCAGAGAGAGGCCTTACAGTTTCATTTTTTTTGTCCAATTAATCATGCAGTTAAAGCTTTAATGCCTTACCTTTGAAATGAGGTACAATTTTAGAAAGAGTGAACGTTTAATCTCACTTACCTGTTTGTAATATACCAGCAAGCTGCCAACAACCCTGAAAGCCATGTTCCACTAAGAAGCCAGCTTGTTACATACAGAGCAATGACATAAACTGCCTGAAGTCCAAACAAAGTGTAGATATAAAAATAAACAGGCTCTAGGTATTGCTGTAAAACACAAGAATACTGATGTTGACATTAAAACACTCGTGGGGGGGGAATCATACTTAGTATGAATTAGGTTTTGCTTTTACAAATTAAAAAGGTATCAGGAATATTTCTAATTGGAAAATAGCTACAAAGGGGAGCTATGATTCACTGTGAAATCTTCATAATGCACTTACAATCTAAAGCCATAAATAAATGCCTACCTGAATTGGAAGAATCCTATACAGAATGCTGAGAAACACCTCCTGGTAAACATTCATTCTTTCAAGTATGTTAATTGTCCTCACAGATTCAGTTTTATTGTCATATACTAAACCATGTAAACCTTAATGATAAAGAGAAATTGAAATAGGAGATTGTCATTTTCCTCCTCCATCTTCATTTGAACAGTGAATAACTTTTTCAAAGGTATTTTAGGATCTCTCATCAGAAACTGCAAACTTTGAGTCAGTGATTCAGAACCCATTACCTCTGAATCAACATGACCTTCTGAGGTCTTCAGCTTCCCCACTTCAAATGTGACTCACAGTGCTAATTCAAGTACTATATATTTAGTAGTGTATAAAACATTTATTTTTATACTTCCATCCCTAGCATAGAATCTGTGGTACTGGATCTTGAGAACTTTCTTGTCCCTACTTTGATCACAGGTGAAGTTAATACTGACAAATGTGTAGTACAAGCAAAATTGCTAGGGAGCAACAGTTAAGTATCTAGAAAACAAGAGACTGTCACAGAAAGCCCCATCATTGTATGATTTCCTTGGAAGCTGCTCATTGTGTCACTTACTGTCCAGGCATACAGCAAAAAACCACTGTCCCATCCCACAAATAGCTAAGAGTTCAAATTAAACAAGAGAAGAATAAAAATGAAAGTAATATACCAAATAAACCAGCAAGGCTGAAACCTCAACAGGTATGAAAACTGCCCCTCAAAGTGACTGCCTTCATAAGCATGTGAAGGTGTGGCACAGAAACCAATGTATCATTGTGAAATTTATTATGTCCATAGCTTAGTGGCTCCCTGGCACATGAACAGAATAAATCTGTCTCCAGTACAACTCCAGTTACACTATCTCACAGTTATGGTGTTCCTTAATAACTTACTTTACAGTTTACAATACCTTGCTGTATGGAAGCAGCCTGAATCATCTGTTTGTAGTAGGAATAATAAAGTCCACATTCGGTCCTGAATGAAATTTCTCTTTCCACTTCCTGCAAGTGAAAGTTCAACAGTAAATTCACTTTCCATTGTTTTTTTCACAGTCATATGAAGCTGCCTTCAACTCAAATTCTTGCTGCACCAGGGAATTTCACCTACACAGAGGCTTTGGGTTTGGGCATTCCATGCAACTTAGTTCACCTAAAGGGAAAATACATGGAAAATTAAGGTGAGAGGCAAAGGGCTGAAGTGTAAATGACTCTGTAGACTGGGAAACTGTATATGGCTTTTGTGATTTTGATGTGCTGCTTGGAAAGATTTTGGATATCTTACTTTTTTTGTAATATTAATGTTTAGATAGGTGCAGTGGCCAACAGCTGGACTTCAAAGCTGCAAATGCTTGCTCTGTGCATTTAACCTTTTCTTCCAGATGTAGTTATCCCATAGTGTTCCATGGCTTTGCCAGCCTAAGGCTCAATTAATCCAGTGTGCTATATTGGGGCTGCACCAAAATGCCAAGGACATTTCAGCTGGCAGAGGATGCTGCTGCCCACTTGTTCAGTGCTGGCTCTTGCAGGAAGCCAGCTGTCATCACTCTCGTTCTTAAATTACAGGTTGAAGAAAAAGGGACTCTTGACTTGGCTTTAGGTCTAGGTGAACTTGTTATTTTTAATTTTAAAACGTTCAAATCATCTAAACCAGGTACATTTCAAACTACGTCTCTTTCTTTGCTGATATGGTAGCAGATGGAGTCCAGTGAGATCTGAAAGCTCTTTGCTTTGGAATTCACTTTTTTAACTCATTAGTTGTGAAGACCCAGTGAAATTCAACAAATCCACAGCCTTGGGCAACCACATTTTAACAAGGTAAGACTGCCCGAACAACCAGTCTGAAAAGAACCAATAGGCATCCTATACAAAAGTGTTCTATTATTAGTGATCTGCTTAGTAGTTTATATAAAAACATCCCAGCAAACATATCTCATAAGCAGTAGGTTAGAAAACATTTATATCCAGTTAGAAAAAGTTTATATTGAGATTTGAAAATCCAAAGAAGTTCCTGTTTGTGGTGTATGCCAGTCATTAAGAAATGTACGTGAGATTTCTAAAAATAATCTTATTAATTCATCTTTATTTACAAAAGGACATTTCTGAAGTAACAAAAAGTTACTGTTTTCAGAGACTTTTATGAATGCCACTCTGGTTAATGCAACCTTGCACAGAATCCTAAGACTTTCATCTTTCTTATACAGTCCCATCTCTTTTGCTGGAACAGAATCAATACTATTATCCAGCTAATATAAAGCTGGATAAAAAAAATCATGTTCCTCTCTTCTTTACTGCCTAGTATAGAATCTTATCTCAAAACATGTGTTTTATTGAAGTCAACTGTTGACAAACCAGGATTAGTTCTGGTCTGAGAAAAGACAACAGATAAAACCACAACTGATTCAATCTAAGTCCACAATTAAACTCTCCAGCTGCCCTAGGACACACAAGTCCTCATCATACCAGCAGAAGGAACCGACACTGGCACCAAATAACCAAAAGCCACTCACTCAGCAGGATGAGAATGCTGGATTTTGAAAAAGTTCTAGTTTTAAAGTCATCACTACTAAAAAGTTTTCTAATACCAAGAAGTGGCTGACTCTTAAGTGTCCATAAAAAAAACCAACAAAACAAAAAAAAAAGAGAGGGAAAAAAAAAGGAATGTTAACATTTGGAACTTATTAAGGGGGAGAGAGGAGCCACAGAGGGGGATCTAATTAGCAAAAATGCATTCAAACATGATTAATTTGTAATCCTGGCACCAGCTGTATTCAACCAAATGCTATACTTTATGAGACAAACACTAGTGAGTTTTACATCTGTTTCATGCTAAGATAACATCTGTTTTAGTCACCCACAATACTTTTCCAGTTCTACAACAATTTATACTTTTCCTTGTATTCCACGTCAGTAAAAACATACGGACTTATGGGTAAGCATTGTAAGAGCACACACTTATCTTCCTGTATATTCGCTTAGTAAGGGTTTAACAAAGAAGTTATCACTCCTCCAAGGGAAAAAAAAAGACCACTGTCCTTCAGAATACACACAGAGTTACATATTATTCCAATTTATGCAATTGTATCCTAATAATATTAAGCACTTACAGCAAAATACAAAGGACTTCCTTTCATGGGCAGTGCAGAATTCTAGAGCTTAGCTTAAAGAAGTCATTCAGAATGCTGAGCAAGCAGCCAAAGTCTGAGTTGAGTATAAATAATAAATAAAGAGCATAAATAAGGTTCCAAGTACTTTTCTTTTTTGAAATAGCTAAGGCAAATTTTTTTTTAATTGAAACTGGTTTTTAGTTGCTCAATTTAAGAACAGGAAGATTTGAAAATTGTCTGTACAGGTGGAAAGTCAACCCAGACAGCTGCTGTCAATGTTCCCAGTTGAGAACACGCCTTCAGCAAAGGTATTTAATCCTTGGATGTGGTCTCCTGGCTGGCTAACCCCCCACCCATCTGTTAGGATGCCATGTTCCTGCTCAGATCAGACTCATGATCCAGAGTAAAAGTGCCCATAACAACTCAACAGGTACTTCTGTGGAAAAGTACCACCAAGGTTCTGGACAGCCCTTCTCTTTGTGCCTTACACACTCACTTTGTACAGTTCTAATTAGTTGGCCTCCTGTTTCCCCACCTTTTTTTCACAGAATCATGGAATGGTTTGCATTGGAAGGAACCTTACAGCTCATCTCTTTCCACCCCTTGCCATGGGCAGGGACACCCTCCACTAGGCCAGGTTGCTCCAAGCCCCGTCCAACCTGGCCTTGGACACTTCCAGGGATGGGGCAGCCTCAGTTTCTCCAGGCACACATCTTTGTTTTGCATTTAAAATGGAAAGCTTCAGAGACTAAACCCCAGGATTCTTATCCTGCATGTCTGAAAGATTTAAAATTTTATATTTTCACACCCGACTTCTTGGAAGCAGCCATTTTATTAAAGGGAAATTTACTAATAGTAGTTTAAATGCTTACTCAGCAGGGATGAAGAACAAACGAACGCTTTGAAGTTTATCTGTTTGTTTTACAGTGTTAATTAGCTCTGTGGCCTTGGCTCATTCCTACTCAAAGTTTCTTCAGGATTTGTGTTTGAATAAGCAATGTAACAGCTCATGGGAGAGGTGGCCCCCCATTTTGTTATTCTCACAGCAGATTCTGCTCCAAAAGAAACTACACTGGAGGAGCAGTCACTAAACTGCTATTGAAAATCACTGAAAATAGACAAGCCACTTCAGATGTGTTATGCCAGAACATTTTCGGAAACTGAGAAAGGATTTTTGGATAAGAAATCTGTTTTGACTTCCACCATCATAAACAGAAGTCTTTGTTGGTTTAACGTCTCCGAGAAGGGATTCAAACTTTTTTCTTCAAAACTGTTTGGTCAAGATAAGTGATTATAACCTGTGATATTCATCATATATATAAGTGATTACTTCCTGCTGATAGGGCACAGAAACACAGCTTCTGACTGTGTGACATGGTGTGCTGCATTCTCTTCTTTTTTTTCTTTTTGTCTTTCTTTCAGGAAGGCTTGAAATAAGGCAAAAAAAGCAGCAATCGTGTGTCTCCTTCATAGCATAAACCACTTCTCAACATGTGCACTTTGAGTTTTTCTGGTAAGAAAACGATATCTTTCTCCAATGACCATGGCAAATTGATAATAGCAGGTGTATTTATTAGCAAATAAGAACAAGAGTCACACACTGCAGCAGCTGAATCAAGGCACTGCTGAAAGCCATATTCAAAATAGAGCAAAACATTCAAAACAGAGCAAAACAGTTTAACAACTACCAAACATTTTTTTCTGGTTGGGTGAACCACTGCTGAAAGACACCCAAAGCTGAACTGGCTTTGGATGAATTGCAATTGAAATCACAGAAAGGCAATCACTGCTAGTGTGTGTGCTAGTTCTTACTTCAGTGTCTTAGGAGTTAAGAATCATGACTTCACATAATGAACTCTCTTTACTTCCAGTTTTTGGGGTTAAGTACAAGTGGCAAACTGTATGATTTTGTAAGTATGGAACTGTGGTGTTCATGTTAGAGAGAAAAAACAAAATTTTCCGTTTATTTTCCATATAATTTTTGAGGGTCTCAGATTGTTCCACAGTGTAGTTTATTCATGTCTTTATTAGTATATAGTATGTGCTGTAATTACAAGATTAGCCAATTCAGAAGTGCTGGAAAAAATACCAACTCCTAGAGAGAATACACTGTCCACTCACACACAGAGGCACAGAGATGTCCATACACTGTTTTACAGATGCTGGGATGAGCCTTCCTATCCCAGCTTTGCAGGGAATTTTACAGACTCCTCATATGAAGTCTTCTCTTCCCATACTACTCATAAACCAATACTAGGTTTAAAATTAGCACTGCAGCCAGGTGCATTCTCTGGTGGAGAAGGGACACTGTGAGACCAGAGAGTATCTGCATCTCTTTCTCCTTTAACTTGCTGGTAGATGAACTTCATGCTTTTTATAATCTTTCCATCAAACTGGCTGAAATTGCTCATGTTCCAACGTTACTTGTTATCAGTCAACTCCATGGGATAAAATGAGAGCTAGACAGATAGAATCCAGACTAAAAATAACTAGAGGGTTTTACTTCAGTTTTGATATCTAATGGCTAGAATTCTAGTAAGTGTACTTAAAATGAAAACAATTAATTATCAAATTAAATGAGTGGGGACAACTTAACTACAACCAAATAACTGCTTATCTCTGTGAACTTTGTGCTCCTTGGATTAGTTTGACAGAATAAAAACACCTTATCTGTTACGTCCACACATTGCCACAAATCCATATCTGTTTGTGCTCCAAAATATACAACACCTTGAAATTATTCAGTACGTGCTTTTGGAAGCAAAAGGCATACCTAAGGTGTATTTTCAATATATTGTACACCATCTATCTATATATTCAAAGAAAGATGAAGGTGGGTACAAAATGTATTATACATTTAATACAACAGCACTTGTTTCAGTAAGTGTGAATTATTTTTATAAGGGGAATATAAATGTTTCCGGGAAAGAAAAATTGTGTAGTACAGGAAAGACATATTGCAATGCAAGTATTCCAGTTAAATAGATGCACTCTTTGAATAACATAATACACAGACCTGGCAGACCGAATTTTAGGCATCTGAAAGGAAAATGACTCACCTGTTCTTTTCTCTGGTTAAATTTAGCTATGGGTACAGCGGCATTATTTTCTGTGCAATGATTATAAGAAAAAAATGGTCAGTCCTGCATCTTTGGAATGGCTGGTTTTACACTGGTGAATGGCTGGAATACGTTTTGAGGTTTGCACATTCAGGATAACATTATACAAAATTACTACTGACTAGCAGAAGACTGTCCCTACACTGTATTACAATATCACAGTATAAATACAATTAAAGAACGACCTGCCAGGATTTTGCATATTGTTTATTTTAACTGTTTTTGCGGGTTTTTTTTTCAATTTTGGACTGCTTTGTATAAAAGAAAGATGACTGCAGAGAAACATAGAGCAGAATGTTGAAATTCTATTCTAGATGAAGATCTATGGTTGGAACAACCATAGCTACAACTCAGACGGGAGCTGTGTAGCAATATTTTTAGAGAAAAATTTGGGACAGGTATTTATAGAACTGATGAAGTATTGAAAAAATGGTGGGAAGGAGAGCACAGCTTTTTTTAAATTGAATTTTTCAAAATGAAATATTCTACCTTTTTGAGCAAGTCACAAGACATAAAGAAATGCAACACATAGAGAAATGAAATTTCAATTAACTCTCATATTAATGCTCTGTGAAAATGACTGTTACCTTAATATTGGAAAACCACAGGTCATTTTCATGCAGGGTAGCAACATAAACAGAAGTAAGAAGTCCAAGAGAGATGGCAACAATTCCACCAACAGTTATTGAGAGTATGTTCCATAGCTTTCCACCTGTATGATCTTGGAAGAAAAATAACTCAGTCTGTAACTGTGAAACACATAAATGAACTTAAAGGGATTTTGGAAAGTCATTTGTACATTGTCTATCCTAGTACAGTTTCCATTCTGCAGGTAACAGGACACTTGGTTTTAACGCATCTTTATGGAAATGTGTTTTTTACTTTCTCATACAGCAAACTCGGAGTATTTTATTTACGTGCAAAGCGAAATAAAGGGTGGCTTAATTGGTAAAATGTAGTTACAATTTAAGAACACCATCATCCTATACAAGTTTAGATCAATGCCATATCAAATTTGTAGTTCTAAACTGAAATATCCTCCAGGAGAACATTTTTAATTCAAGCAATACAGGATGACTGTTAGAACACAAAGTGAGAAATTAAGATCTCCTTCACATGTCATAAAATGGCTCCCTGTTTTTGGGGGGTTTGCTTGTTTTTTGTAAAAAAACAGCAGTGAAGGTTCAGAAGTCTCACTAAATACCCACAAAGAGACTGAACAGCAGCCAAAGCAGCCTTTGATGATGGTGTCCTGCTTTGAATTGCAGATGGCCTCCTGCTGACAGTGGAATAAGATTACGGATGGAATCATAGGAAACAGAGGTTGTGTTTCTAGGTAGCTCAAGCCACTCACTGTACACTTACGTTCCTGGGTTTTAGTTTGTGGAGGGTTTTTATTTTTTTAAAGTTCACGTAAGGTTTAATAAGGATTTAGAGATCTGGAATTTTATCTTTGAAATGGCTATTTCACACCCTGTGTGACATCTCCACAACAAGGTCCAGCTATGCAATTCCATGGAACTGAGGGTTGGACTAGATGAGAACTATGATCACGTTCCCTTTGGATTTACCCTAAGTGTGTTTGTGTGGAAACAAGGTAACTTCCCTTTCCTCTGCCCAAACCGCGTATATAGAAACATCCCTTATAGTAACTTAAGCAAACAAACAAAAACCCAACAAACTTTGTCAGCTGTAAAGCTGTAATTCCATACAAAAATGCTGTCAGAATTTCTTTACCTAAACTGACCCCAGAATTCAGACACTTAATGTCTGTCTTTTAAATTTACCTACCCAGTGTCCTATACATTAAAAAGCAAAAGTTTGCAGTTAAGTTCAGATTTTATGTGCAATCTGCTTGTATTTAAGCACATCTCATCAGTTGTCTTCAAATCCTTTTAGGATACCAATGATTTCAACTGGGATTCGTTTAAGAGCCTACGATGGCACATAAAGTCTGAAATTTTCTCACCAATTTACATCAGGATTTTAAAGCAGAGATGACACTAGCAGCAATCTGCACATCCTCTGTTTAATCCAACTGATTTTGGTGATATTTAAGTATGACAATATATTTGGTACATACCTAGTTCTAACCTGTGCTTGGGACAGGTATCAAAAGCTAAACATTACTAAAAAGCCATAAAGTTACAATCCTTTTCGTTACCCACCAGATGGAATTTTCCCATCAGGCTTCACATTTGTCTCCTCTGAAGGCTGATCTTCTGCTGCTTCTGTGCCTTTTCCAACCCTCCTCTGTCTTACAGTTGTCATGATGTCAGTCACTTTAATTCATTATTCTTCAGCCTGACTCCTACATGGACACATAAAAGCAATGCATCTTCCTACCCAAACATTCATTTAACACTGTATGAAATATGGGAAAACAGAACCACATCTTACTGACATCACAGACTCTGACTTACAGAATTCTACTGTACTGAAGTGTATCTAACAAAAATGCAAGTTTTTTTAATAATCTCTACAACTTAGAGAGGAAATGAAAGTAATGCAAACATTTGTAATGACCAAAGTTCACAATTTTACATACTCTTGAACAGGCTTTCACAATGATTTATTATTTTGACTGCCCTCACTTTTAGCCCTTGACTCAAAACACACTCAAGGTTCCCCTTTTTTAAAAAAGTGTAGGCCTTTCAAAGAAAAATTAGTCCTTTCAGGGTATTTTAGTTGTGTGTTTAAAACAGGAATCCTGTTCTTTAAATCCTGGCTTTCAGTAAATCCCAAAAAAGGGGGGCCATAAGATATCAGGGGAACACATGTTATAAAAAAACAGGAGACAGCATTAAAAAAATACTTGATGTTTCATGCTGCTGAAGCACCACGGCATTTTTGAACATTACAAGAAAGACAAAAAGCGCAGGCAGTCATTCCCCTGTCAACTCCCAGGTGCTCTCGGCAATCCGGGGATGCTCCATACATAGAACCGCTTCATCCTGCCATTCCCACACCTGGAAATCAGTGACACCCCGCCCTGCAACAATCCTCTCCATCCCCAGCGAGCGGCAGCTGGTGTTTGTGTCACCGCCGGTGTAACTGTGCTCGTAACCACACAACTTCGCCTAAAGCTTCGGCAGCGGATTAGCTTGGGAAAACACTTGGGAAAACACCTGGGGGCGGGGGGAGAACTATGCGAGCGTGCATCTAAGCTGGTTTGAAACAGCTGTTCCGGAGAACACCTGACAATTAATTAATCAATTAATAAAGGCGAGATGCTCATCCCCGCCCCGCGCCGGCCGGGTGTCCCCACGCGGTGCCGGAGGGCAGGTCCCGGCTCCGCCCCAGCCCAGGTGAGCCGTGCCCGGGGCAGCGCGGGGGGG
>VXAY01002304.1:312475-438565 GCA_013399855.1 Oxyruncus cristatus
GGGGGCTCCGCGGCCGCTGCTCCCGCTCCCGCCGGCGCTGCTGCTGCGGGACCGCCCGGGCCCCGCCGCGGGCAAGGGAAGGGAAAGCGAAGGGAAGGGAAAAGGCGGGCGCGGCGCCGAGCGCTCGGCCCTGCCGGGCGGGGCGGCCACGGGGCGGGCACAGCCCCGTCACAGGCCCGGCCCTGCCCCGACACGGCTTCCAGCGCTGGTTTGAATTCCCGAGGCGGGAGCGCGGCGGAAATCCGGCCGGGAGCGGGGCCGGGGAGCCGGGAGCGGGATGCGCTGCCCGCCGAGGGTCGCGGTGTCCCGCCGGGCCTCACCCCGCGGGGAGAGCCTGTGCTGAAATAGGGCCCTAGAAATTATTTGTGGCATTTTCATTTTTTTCTCCCCATATATATAGGATCACATGTATCTGATTTTCAAGTCGAAATTAGAATCCTGATGAGGGGCGCCTTGTATTCAACTCGTTACACGCTCTATTGTGTCTTGGTTAATTGCACCATAAACATTTAAGGGAGGGGGAAAGACCTTTTGTAGTAGGAAGGGAAAGGCAACACAAACATTTGCTCTACTTAACGGGTACAACCTACCCTTGCAATATGTTTTTTACTGTAAATGTTACTTGTAGTGTCTTCAAAGACACAAGTGTCTTCAAAAAACATTCCCCATTAAGCCACAACCAACGTGCCGGCTTCCCAGGTCCTATTACAGACAGCTGATTTCCCAATAATCCGTGCAAATTCTGTGGGTCAGACAGGATAGAGCTCACTTCTTCGGGACAGTATTTAGTTGATTTTCCATCATCATTTTACAGTACTGAAATACTAAATTGTGTTTTTGTTTTTGGTTTTTTTTTTCCATTTGCATTCCACAACCTTGGTTGAGTGAATAAGTCGTTGAGCAAAAAGAGGCATGAAATTCATAGGAAGCATGCTCAGAGAGGCCAAGAAAACTGTAAGTAGTAATCATCCTGGTAATTCAGAGCTTTGAAGCCACTGACATTTTTCAGTACTTGCTTTGCACACTTAGAATGTTTTATAAGAATTTCAGAACAAACAGAATGATTTTCTTATTTACTCTCAAAATAGTTAAAAATTCTACTAGAAATCAATTTACAGCAAACAGACCAGCCATACTTGTTTTTTATTTATTTAGCACAATAAGGCAGGTGGTATGCTTTTGGGAAATGCTTAACTTGGAATGTGAGAACTGAAGAATTACAGGCTTCACCATGGGCATTAGATTTACCTTCTTTTTATCACTAATAGCATCACTGCCACATCATATGTGGCAGGTGTTTGTTAAAATGAACATATTTTATAGATACAAGCAATTTTACAGTGTAAAAAAAGAAAAAAAACCCCATGAATGTATGTAGGGTTCTGTGTAAAGGAGGTCAGATAATGTACTTAAATTTCTCAGAAAGGGAATGCTGTGGAAGATATTTCCTTGAATGGGAGTTCTGCTTATCCACTACCTGTAAAGAGGCCAGTGCAAAGTAAATTCTACATGGAACAAGAAGTTGCAGAGTTGGTTGGAAAACATAATCAGTGAAGAGCTTTAGAAATCCCCGAGAAGAGGGGAGTTGTCTTAATTCTGTGGTATTTTGTGACACTGTGCATGGGTGTAATGGATTTGTATAGTGATGAGTCACTATGGTCAGCTGGAGAAGTTTTCCATTTTGTCAAAATGATTGCACAGGACCAGCAGTACAAATTCCACTGATGTTCCTGAACTAGTAACAAAATCTACACTGCAAAATAGTGTTATCAGAGCTGACAAGTTTGTGTTACAGAAAAGCATTGGACAGCCTTACATAGTTGTTAATGTATCTAAGAGTAAATGTTACTTTAAAGTAATTTGAGAATAAGTAAGCAGCGATCACCTTCATTTTGAAATACTAACACCTATTGTTCAAGTTTCAAAGAGCAGAAGATTACATAGTAGGGAAAATAAAAAATGCATTTTCCTCAATTCTGTATATTTTAATAAGTCATTTCCTGCTGCGATAAGGGTTTGAGTGCAGCACTAGAAAAAATGGAGTTATTATTTATATTCTCATTGAAACAATGTATTAGGCAACATGTCTGTTGATAGAAATTTAATGTTTCAAATTGTGAGAATAGAGAACTAAAGAGCTTCCAGATTGATATTAGTATCTGAAAATTGTATTATAAAATGTAAATTAAAATTCACCAGACTGCAGCAAGCAATCAGTAATACTGATGATTATTATATCATTACAGTTATATTACTGTTGTAATGCTGGCTTTTTACAGCAAAAGGATATTTAACAATATTCTGTTTGCTCATCCTGTGCCAATTAGATCAAAGTAGCAAAGTCTTCGTGTTAGCATCAGGTTACCCATAATCTTAACAAGTGCCAGACACCTACAAACCACAGTGTATAGGGAATGAATGAAACTTTAAATTCGTTTATACTACTTACATTTGTCTTCTCTTGGCTTGTCACATTCAATACTGTAGAAAGAGCGACTGTGAAACACAAGACTCAAATTCTGCCCGAAGTAAATTTTGAGTCTAAACTTGCAATGTTTTCATTTGCTGTTTGGCAGCCATGTGGTGTGTGGCAAACACACCAAATTTCTAGGTTCTCTTTTTCCAACTTTTACAGTTTGTCAGGGTCCTGAAGTTTTGCTTTTGGGTAGAATGATCTTAGTTTTACCAATTCTGAATTTTGTTACTGAGCTACTCTTAGGTCAGGTCAGTTCTCAGGGTGTTTCACTTCCCGAGTGGCTCGGTGTGACAGCTCTTTTCCAAATATGCCTAGAAGGGCTGCAAAAACACCCACACTAGTGCAGTGCATTAACTTTTCTGCAGCAATTCCAACTGTAAATAGTTGCCGAAGACATAGGACAGAGTCATTCAAAGCCCACTGATGTGGGCTCTTGCCCATTTTTCCAAGTTCTCAGCAGTGTCACAATCATCAAAGGTTCGGTCAGCGCTGCTCTATCGCAACAACCTGTGTCCAGTCCTGTTTGTGATCACACACGACCAGGTTATTTATGGGGGGGGAGAAATTTCTGATGGGGCTCTTGTGCTTTATTAAGCTGAAGTGAGGAAGGTATTTTAGCTCAGTCAATAGGATAATCCCTGGATGCCACATCCTACTACAGACACCTTTCTTTCCCAGGTTGTAAATTAGAGAAAATGTGACAAAGCTGCACGACATGGTACCTGTAGCATTGCATCTAAACCCATTTGTAGTTTTGCAGCTTTTATTTCAACATATTTAGCCCAGGGCCATAATAATAATAACAAGATGACAGTAACAAGAAAAGTTTGCCTATTTATATAAACCACGCTGATACCAGCAATAGGCACTCTGGCCATACTTTCTCTTTTCTCTCCAGAAATTGCAACTGAATTAGACTTTTTTTGTCCCCCTGAAAAAAATGGGAAGAAAAGCTCCAGCAAGGCCAAGAAATATGCTGTATATTTAAAATTAGATTGCAATATATGTTTTAGCTTACACTGTGGATAGGCAAGGATCAATCACTTACCTGACAAAAGCTGTGCAAGGCTTTCACTCTATTTAAATTAGGGAAAAAACTCCCACTAGCTTCATTGTGAATTCTGAAATTCCAGTTCTGTCCTTCAGCACTGCCCCATCCTCATTGTATGCAGACTTACAAGTATTTTGGCTTAACAGTCTCATATTTCATCACCACAGTTACTTTGATAAAGCTTGTATTAACAGTATTAAAACTGTAATAACTTGACACAAGGGTGAGAAATGGCAGTAAAGTATTTAAAATACTTTTTGATTTAAACAGATTCCCCTCTCTCTAAACACTGGCTCGGTGTTTGAATTTTCCATATTCATATTTTACACAGATTAAATAAAAGTGACTAAAGTGTTTAACAAAAAAAAGTTTATTACCAAAATACAATATTAAAGTCAATACGTGACAAACTCCTGTAAAGCAAAATAAATTATTCTAACATTGTACAGTATTCCAGAAGGTAGTTAAAGTAGTACTACAGACTTTGCTTCATAGTTCCAAACAGTTGTCTATCAGGAACACAATCCTAGAGAGAGCTTAAGGCATGCAGCTTAATGTGCTGGATAACTTTATAAAACAAAACTCATCCTATTTAATAAGATACAGTATCAGAATTAACTGCAGTCTTTACATGTCAGTTTTCTAAATTTTTTTTATACTTTGGCTATAAAAGCAGTGCCATAGTGTTACAATACCTTTTCTTAAAAAAATACATGTACCCATGTCCATGAATATCAAATGCAAATGTAAATTTCTATTAAATATATCTTAACAAATGTTACTTTGAGCACCAACTGTACATTTCTTCAAATGATTAAATAAGTGCTTATGAAAGAGGAAAATACAATAACTTTGACTGAATCCCACTCTTTTTCCAAGCATAAATCAGGAAGATGAAATATGCAACCATTTTTCAGTACAGCCCAGTCTGAATGAAGTTTGCTCTTTAGTGGAAGTATAGGCATTTAAAACAAAGCTGCAAGGTACAGTTCATATCACAGAATAAAGTCTAATTTAAACAAACAGCACATGAGTAGCTGATCACCTGACAGTGCTGTGACCAAAGATCCAAAAATATTTTAAAAGCTTAAAGAAAGGGGAAACCCGCAGTTTTTGTGACTCTGAAATGCGCTTAACCCCCCCCTTCCCAAACATGCAGCCAAGCCAACCATGGGCTTTCAAAAGCAGAGAACCTGAGGAACAATTTGCTTTCAGAAAAACTAAGTCTATGATTACTTTACATGCAGAACTTCTGACAGAGTGCATGGGAATTGAGTGGGTAACTAAAGGCAAGCAGCATGGAGACAGCTGAAAAAAATAAACCTCTATACGTGGGAAAGAATTCTTTGTTGGCATTTGTTAGGACTGATAACAGTTTTTAGTGGCAAGCAGCTTTCTACTATTTTATAGGAACATGTGCAAAAACAAAAAAAGCAACAGATGGCAAAGAACTGGGAATAGACATGTCCTGCTCAGTAATCCCATGCCACTGATTCCTGGTGCACTGTACACAGTGCTGCAAGTGTGGCTTCCACAGACACCAAAGCTGTTCATTTTGATTCAAGGTTAATCACTTTTTAAGTCTTGGTTCACTGTCATCTCCTTCTTAGCTTATGAATGCAAGTTTTTCACTTGTATCTTTCACTAGCTGAGCAACTTCAAAATAATTATCACTTTACACAGAAATAACAATGTGGTAAATATTGTTTCTGTGAATACTGACTGGTAGTTTAGCATTACTATGGATCTCACTGTACTTTAATTTTTCTAACAAATGGGATCTCTGAATGAGAAAGTTGAGATGTATTGCAGGTACTGTAGGATTTTCACAAGAATTCTATACTGAAGGTAAATTATTGATGTAAGGCAGTATGAATGTCCCACTAAAAGTTTACTATCTCTAATTGAGTTTGAGATAGTGTAAATAAAACATGCTTTTTCAAATGTAAAATCCATCTGTAGGAATATAAAAAAAAATTACTTTTAACTAAAAATACCGTGTACTTCACATATGTATTTAAAATGTCTCAAATATCTGAACACAGAAATGCTTTGACCTTATATCCTGACCAATTCTTAAAGTAAAATGTGTACTTTCTCCTATCTAATTTATAAACAAAATAATAGCTATTTAACCTTAAGAATAGGTCAAATTGAGGAAATCCCGTGAAAACAAGTATCATTAAATGTACTTGAGGTCTCAGTGCTTTCACCCTAGCCATTACATCTTGTGCTGCTTCATGAGGCTGTACAAAGACCTTTTGTTTTCTTTTCCTGGTTGCCACTTCAGTCAGTGATAACACAACAGACAGACACTACATGTGCCACCCTCTCAGATTTACAGCTGGAGCTGATTTTTGAGAGCAGAAATGTATAAATAAAGGAACCATAAACCACTGATTTGCTAAGAGAAAGGAACTTTTTAAGTAATGAGCTACTAAAAATCAGGCAACTGCACCCCCATGTCGGGAACTAGGCGTGTTGCTGTGCATCTGCCATTCATTCAAGGTAGCAACACCTGCCTGAATTAGAAAGTTTAAATCTGGCTGCTTAAGGGCTTCTTTGGAAGTGCTACTATTTCACTTGATTGAAATGTGTATTTCAAACAAGTGAAGTAGCCAACTTTATAAATAACCTCAGTAAAGTTGCCAGGTAACTAACCAGTGTAATAATATCCCAAACTGATACACAGATGAATGCCTTGGACTGCAACCTGCTGTAACTATAAAAACAACAACAAACCAAAAAACCCTTTGCAGTGTAATTTTAGAAGCTAAAGGTTTTAAGAGGGAGAGATTTCTACGTGTTTCTTAGAAAACAAAGTAATCTCTAATTCCCTTTATGAATGCATACTAGATGCACTAGTAAAATTTATTCTGGAAGTGACTGGATACAGTTTTGGCTTAAGACATTGTTTGCCTTTTTTTTTAAATAAGATTTTCTACAGGAAGGTTATCTTTCAGCTCATTATTTCTGCATTTACAGCTCTGACAGACACAGGGGAAACTTAGCCACTCAGTGGGATTTCAAAGATTGCCAAAGCGTGTAGGCATTTCTCAAAATCCCAATTTGTGCTCACCTACATCTTTTGGAATCTACATCAGCAGCAATTATTATTCATATCTTGTTCTCATTAACAACATTGCTCATACATGCTGCAAAGTAACCACCACAAATGGAAAGTGACATTATAAGGTTGTTTTTTTCAAACAGTTCTGCTGAACGTGTCAAGAAAACCATTACAAAACAACAGGTCATTATTATAAAGGACCTTTTACACACTATGAGTTGGAAAGTTAACATTTTTTTCAATCAAATTATTAGCAAAATGCCTCTAGGCCCTGCTCTATCTTCCAAAATCCAGTGGGGTTTGAGATCATATTGTAAAATTTTTATCTGGTCTGTTGCCAGTTTCAAAAAAAGAGGATAAAGAAGTTCTTTGCTGAATTACGTGGAAAACAACAAAGAGGGAGGAAGAGAAAAGCTTTTCAATTGATACAAAGCTTTCACACCTTTGGGTTTTAATGTACTGTACTAATGCATTATTACTGATGAGTAACTGACAAGAAAAGAAGAAAAACCAACAATCCTACATTCTTGGCACCATATAAAGAAATAACAGGTTCAAATGGATCGTTCTATTCACCACTCATTATATTTATCACTTAAATGATTCATCAGTCCCTGGTTAAAATATTGTATTCCTACTGAAACAAGGACTCAGGATGGGAAATCAAGTTTTGCTAGCAATTCTTCTCTTTAGCAAGTTTCTCAGGCAAAAATTAGCAAAGCAAGAAAATATTCCCTCTAGGAAATCCTCTCTTAACTTACTGCTTCACCTAGTTTGTATTTTGAGTCGTGGTGTGGTCCTTATTTAGGATGATGTTTATGATTTCACCCTCATGTTCTTTCATATGATCCAGCAGGTTTTCTTTGTTGGTAGACTCAAAACCACAAATGCAGCAGCAGAAGAGAAGAACACAGTATTCTGTGCCGAGATGGGGTAGAGTGGAGTTCTTTTCTAAACTGCATGAGGTATTCATCAAGTTAGGTTTTTGATTCTCATCAGAACCTGAAGTTTCATTTGTAGTCTGGTTGATAGACTCTGTAAAAGACATCAAGTTGTCTGAACTTCCTAGTATAGGTACTGTACTTTCTTCTGTGCCTTCTAATAAGGTTTTGTCAGTGAGTTGTCCTTGAAACCTGGAATAATAGTAAAAACCGAAACAGATATCAAAATGTACCGTTGTTGCTTTTTGATAGGAACTTTATTTTGGATCAGGGTTGGGTCTTATGAAAATTCTAGATGATAGGGCTTGACAGTAAATCAGACATACCTACTGCTTTGTGAAATTGCATCATTAATGGCCTTGTTCACTTGTTCATAGTTATAATTTTGGTCACTTGCATGTTTCCACATGTGGGACTTCAGGGATGGAGGATGGCTACATACATATCCGCAGAGAGAACATCTAGGGGAAAAACGGAGAAAGAAAAAGAGAAACATTTAGAAGTTAAATTTTATTACTTTAGTAATGGACTAGTTCTTTCAAAAGGATGAGTAGAGAGATCCATGTGAATCTTCTTCCTGGTCCCCCTTTTCAGTTTCATAACTAGGCCACATTAGTTTGCAAAGTTTCATCCTGAAATATAAGACAGTTTTAGGGTCTGAGAATTTTTAAGTCTGATTTTTCCTATTTCTTAAACAGCTGAATTAAAATCTTATCTGTTTGGCCTGTTAAAACACTGCAAAAATGCAGTATTTCTGATGACTGCAGAACCAGGTGTGTGGGATCCGGCAGGCAGGTAGTGAGCTCTCTTTGCCATCGCTCTGAACCAAGCAGGAGCTGTGTAATTAGCACTGATAATGTCAACTGAAGTAATAAAGTCTTTGCGGCTGTAGCATGTATTAGTTTATTTAAGGATCGCAGAACTGTTGAAGTTGGAAGAGACCTCTTAAGATCACCTAGTCCAGCGCACCTGCCTCGAGCAGGATCAGCTACAGCAGGTTACTGAGGACAGCATCCAGTCAGATTCTGAATATATTCACAGCTCAAGAGTTAGACAGGTGACCACTTTCTCCGTAGAGTTTTCCATAAGCTTGGGTACCACCAGACTAAATTCTCTACTTCCCTGCAAAACACTGTCTTATACAGTAGAGAACAAAACCTTGAAGAATAAATCCTATTTACAGGGAGAGGTAGTGTATATTTATGGCCACAAATAACCCAAAACTGATCAAATCCCCTATGAATTTTTTCATATATGAACATACAACAGAGGAGGTTTTTTACGTGTTTCCTAAGATGATAAATAAGTCACCTCAGCAAAAAGGAGATGAGTGCATGACATCACTCCACACCAGAACCTCACGCATAGTCAAGATGATGTAGCTCTTTGTCTTTTGGACAGAGAAGCTCCTTTGCTCAGCTCCCTGCTACTTTGGAAGTTTTTAGTTTCCCAAATCGCATGGAAAAGGCCAGAAGCAGTCAAAGGTGACCTTGTGCTAATAAATTATAGCTAAGAAAGGATTTCATTCCTCAATGAGAGTAAGATATTTTCTGCTCAAGCAATGTGATCCCAGTAGGTACACTATGATGAGTCTGTTAAAATTACTACCATACTAGTCAGATTTTGTAAACTTTTAAGACCTTTTCAGAAATATAACCTGGAAACACAAAAAGGCCTAAATAAAAGCACATTATACGCTTAAATTCTGTAAGGTTTTATGACCTTTCTTAATGACAGTAGGATATACTCCTTAAATGCCCTGCACATAATCATATATGTTGGAAACTATTTCTGCTCATCAGAAGATTGCAGAGAACAGCAAAAATCTCCCAAGTTGGGTGAAGGCACGGTACATTACCTTGCTTATGTAGCAAGATAATTCTGTCCTGCTGGGGAACAACAGGCATGTCCTTCTAGCTCACTCTTCCCTATGACTTGATTTGGAATGTAATATCCTATTTTTCTCTTTTCCTTCTAATTTGAAGCCTTACAAAGAAAACGGATGCTTTCAAAGATAGGCCAGTTCATTCTCAGATTGAGGATCTTAGTGTCTCTAATGAGGCTGTTACAAAACTAAATCATTAAAAATAAGACCTTATAGTTAATTTACAGATAAAATTAGGCCAAAATAATTTTTTTTTGAAAAACACAAAGTTCAACAAATAATCTTAATTCCATTCTATGTGCATATGTATCCACCAGTCTTATTATACGTATGATTTTTTCTGTGCCACTAACACAGCTTGGTCAGTGGGTTGGTAACACAATAAATGAAGCCACAGTCCAGCATTTGGTTTTATCTCCTTTTAATTACTCTCTCATTTTTTGAAGTACGGTAATTTACTCAGTTAATTACTTTACTCATTAATTTACACTTATTAATTTACTAATAAGATTTGCTTTGCTGACAATACTGTGAGAATATTGCCAAATACTGTTGACTAATTTAGTGTAGAGTTCAAATGAGACACAGAAACTCCAACAATTTTAGCATGATGCACTACAGTTAATGATCATATACTTAGAACGTATAGTTACAATATATGCAACACATCCTCAGAGAGACAAAATTATTTACCTTTGAGTTTAGTAGGAGAAGCTTTTCGGTTCCATAGCATAATCTGCCCTACAGGTTGACTTACGCTGAATTATTAAACTTTACTATTCAAGTGTATCCTAAATTGATCTACCAAGGAAAGAATTACCTTGCAGCTTTTGACAGACTAATTCCTTGGGGATGCACGGACCAAAGTGTGGAGGTTTTCAGTAATCTCTGTGACAGTAAGAGCACTCAGCAATACTGGGGATAGTATGACAGCAGAACAAACAGAACTTAATGCTTCTTGGAACATTTTAGGGGAAAAGGCAGTAGAAGGACTTTTAGGTTGTAGAAGCAGCTTTTCTTGAGAAGAAACCTTGATGTGAATGTGCTCTATTTGCATTCTCCCTATTACCTTCAAAATCTTTCACTAAGAAGAGTTCAGAATATTCCCGATTTTCTTTCCTTTCCCAGCTTTTTTGTTGCAAGTTAGTAGTAGAAAATTACACATATTTGTGCTAACTTTCTCATATATGAAAACCACACATAGCTACGGACAAACTATAAAGGACATCACTTAAACATAATGACTACTCATACTAATTCTTAACTAGGTAATGCCAACCTGGATTCTAACTAACATGTATATGCAAAGGCTATGCTTAGACTAGGATATTAAACAAAGCCAGAGAACATTCCTGGATACTGGAATTTACCCATCTATAATGTTAAATATTAGAAGTGCCATGACATGGGTTTGGCACATGCATCCTCCCAAACAATTCCAGGCATGCTCTGGTAATTAACACGGTCCAGAAACTACTTGCAATAGGCAGTTTATATGCAACCACCACATTCTGGGAAGAAAAAGCTAAATGCTGCAGCAGAGGGAAGTCGTGGACATGTTTAATCAACCAGCATAAACACCGCCTGGGAATGCCGCGGCAAATCTCTTCCCTCAAAAAAAAGCCAACCCCAAACAAGTTTCTGGAACAAAGAGTGAGTCTAGGAGGGAGGATAATAGAATCTAAACACTGGTTTGTTTCTTAACATAACAAAATGAGTACTATGACAGCTTTTTGCCAAATGAGAGCCGTTACATACTTGTACTGTTCCATTAGCTGCACTGCCTGATGCTCCTGGGGGTGCCGCCTCATATGGCATTTCAAGCTATTCATATTTGTGGTGGCGAAGTCACAGACTCGACACCTGAAGAGACAACAAGAAGTGAACTAATCTGACAATTAACTGCTAACGCTGTTCTGAAAACACGAGAAAGCAAAGGTACCCAGAAAGATTACAGTTCAAGGCTAACAATATTTGCAGAAGTCAAAGTGATGACGCTGACCTGTAATTGTTGGGCAGTGAGAATCTCTTGCAGCCCAAAAAATCCTCCACCTTTCAGCAGGAATCCCTGGGCATGTGGACTATGTTCCTACCTGACATCTGTCTTGTGCATCCCTCCTGATGTGGGCAAGCTCCACTGAGTGTAAGGGGGATGAGGATGCAGTGAGTGGATGCAGCCCTGATCGAAGTGATCTGGCTGTGTTGAGCAAAGGCACAATGTGACTGTAAGAGCTACAGGGGACAGACTGTATTTAGATGTGAGCCTTGTTCCTCCAGAATGTGTGTTCTACTTAATGCAACAGCAATGTTTCTCATGGCATTTTCGAAGTCAAACTATATATTTAGTAATGAAATGTCTAAGTTTCAGGGCATTACAGCTGAAATAGAAATCAGTGATAAGATCAACACCTTTAGATTCAAGTGCCCTCAGACAAGTGTGTCTCATCATGCTGTCCAATTACGTTGGTTTTTTTTCTTACTTCTGATGCAACATCTTTGCATAAAAACAATACAAAACCAGTCTGAATTTAGATTTAGATCCAGGGATTTGGATCAGACTATTGCACAAATTCTGTGCTATTCATGAATATCAATACAGTACCACACAACCCTCCCATATAGAACATATTTAAGTGGAAATCATCAAGCTCAGCTAAAACTCTTAGGTATTTGTTAGGACTACAGTTGGGGGTTTTGTTTTTTGAAATGGTAAAATGTCTAACATTTATAAAGTCTGGTCTCTAGTGTGGAACAGTTTGAGATTGCAGGATACTTAGCCTGAGAATACTCACTTTATTTTTGAAAGGATTTAATTGTGTGGTATTAAAATCCAGAAGGTATCAAATCTACAAAAACACATCATTTGAGGCTGTACTGCCTAATTTCCAGCAATTTTTGTCAAACAACTTATAAAATATGTTTACAGCCCTAGAAATGGCATCAATATAGTAGGTTGCTATTTGATACTACGGAGGGCTTGAGGAATACATGTTTCAGAAGGAGAAATACCATAAATACTGGATCATTATGGATTTTAGGCTCTTGCTTGAATACCCTGCCAGTTTTTCAGATTTGTCTTAAGGGGTTTATGAGAAAATAGTAAGAAAAGCCACATCAGTAGTTTATATTTAGTATGCAGTAGTCTGTATCACCAATGGAAAATTTCCAAGGGTTCCTAAATCAAAACAGGCCAACTAACACCAATTCAAAAACTACCACGTACAAGACACTCTACAGTATCTGCTGTTCCAACCTCACCAAGTCATAAATAATGGCAAGAGGGAAGATTCTCAGGAGAAAAACAATCTGTTTGTATTCCACGTTTGCTGTCTGAGCAAACATCTTGCAAATTTTTGCTAGAGTTCTGGGATATCATTATAATGCACAAATCAAAATACAACATGTCTTCTGGGTTTGTTTATCCGAAGGAGAAAGTCCCTGGCTGAGCTCAGTATTTCAAGGTCTTGAGTTTCCAGAACTTGTATTAAAAAGATAAAAGTGTATCAGCTCAAAAGGTCTATTAAGTCAGATCTATTTTCTAGCCACTAGAGAGGGACAGAGATCCACACTGAATGACCACAGATTGAATTTGCAGGAATTTATGCAGCAACCAATAGAAAGGTGCAGGATTTATTTTTTTGCTGGGGACCTGAGCTGTAGTATTACATGTGATTTTAGATATCTAAGTTTCTATATAAATCCACATGATACCTTTGTAGAAAATTCATAAAGTGAGTGTGTTAATATTGTTTGAAACCTGTGAAAAAGATGAGGGGTCTGGAGGCAAGATAAAGGGCGTAATTTTGCCACACTCTGTAGTAGCCAGTGTGTAAAGCAGCAATATGACAAAGAAGAGCATTTTGCAACAAAGCAAATCCAAAGCGAACTTAACCATGCAAGGATTTTGAGAAATGTCTTATTACTGTTGGCCAAAGTCCAATATTACAATGTAATTATTTCCCTTTCCACATGTGAGTGCTTCAAACTGAAAACAAACCACAGACTGCTACAGCAAAAGGTACATTCTGGAAAAATTAGCAAATCTTAATTACATGGTTTGAGGTTTGAGCCGCACAGCAAGTGCGGCTCCTTCATAATTGCAGTAAAATTATGTAATTGCACTCCTTTAGCAATGTCTTCAAAATTGCATGAGCAATTCAGTAACCTTGTCAGAGGCTGGCAGTAATTGAGACACTTACCTGTATGGCTTATCAGAGTTATGAATTCGTCTGTGATTTCGTACACCAACGTAGGTTGTGCTTGTGTAGTCACACACATCACACCTGTACAGTTTCTGAACCGAAGACTTATTTCCTATATGAAACAAAATCCATCATTTTAGACAGTTGCATCCAGCACTGTAAGGAGTTCTCAGATGAGAATTTCATCACAATTGAATTAGGAAACACGAATTAACATTTTAGAGTAGTAGTTTTGAATACCTATGAATATTTAATGCTTTTAAAGTATTAAACAGGCAATGGACATAGAGATAATAAAGGTATGGTTTATTTTACCATGCTGTTCTGCGTTAGCCCTGCCATTTACTGGAATTATTAAAATTTTAGGAAAACACATTTTTCATGTGGACACTTCCCTTCTTCCTGCAGTTGGTTAAAATCCTGTCTTACAGCAAAAGGTGTTGAAATGTGGGAACTGCTGAACCCAGCAGTCTAACCCCTTTGCAGAATGCATCAAAGCAAAGGAAAAGATGGGGATTGAGAAAGGAAGAGTTTCAAACTGGCAAACACAGAAAACCAAAGAAAAAGGCCTCCCAAAACCTCTAAATCTTTTTTATCATCCACATACACTCACACTTTCCGAAGGATATGAGATGATAAAAAAAATAGATACTGACCAGATGTCTTAATAAATAATTTGGAACTTCTCCAAATTACTAAAAAGCAATTGTAACAAAAATCATTTTTTCTTTCCAGAATGAAAAAGACTCTTGAAAAATTAATGGTTGCAGAGACAAAGGCTAATGACTCCTTTAACACAGGAAAATGTGTGCCCACGAGTGCACAGTTGGAGTATTTTTGAGATGTAAGTGTGTAGACTTAAACAGCCCTGGTTCCTGCTCCCTCACTGAATAATGGAATTGGTTTGGGTTAAGGTATTAACATTTGGGAAGAGGGATGGTATTTTTTATACAGGTAATTTTCCCATTCCAGCCCATCATGCAGCACTTCATGCTTTTTTTTTTTTTTTAAACTGAATCTTTTCATTATCAAAACTACAATTGAGAATCTTTATGGTAAAACTCTTTTAAGGAGAAATTTCTTTTTCCCCACAGGTAGGCATTGAATTATGTCAAAAAAGTTTTAGAAATATTGTTCTGAGGGATATAGTCACACAGCTAACTGAAGTAGAAAGGAAAAATTACCACTAATTAAACTTGCACCCCAAAATTCTGCACTTTTGGTTCAAGATGCAAAGTAATTAGGTAGGGCTGATAACCCCAGAGGGTTATGATGAAGAATATATAGTATATCATATAAAATAAAACAGCAATCTGAATACAAAGACAGTCTGAAATAAAATTTGAATAATTCTGAGTGTACCAAGATAACAGAAAATATATTTCCTATTTTTCACTTTAAAACATGACACAGTGCTCCCTCTTCTAGCATTCTTATAAGAAATAATATGGAAATAATATATAACAGGCACTCCTTACAAGTCAACCTTAGGGCAAAATATATAGGAATTTTTCCTACAATATGCTCATCTAGTAAAATTTATTAGTTTTGGTTTTCCTTTAATGTAAATGATCAAAACAATCTTAATTATATGCTCGGAACTCATATTTCTACAATTATTTTTTTATGAAAGCACATTTATGTAGAAGACCTCAAATGAATGGAGGACACTCACTGGGCTGCAGATCCATGGCAGAGCAGGGGCTGTGTGAAGCTATTTCATGCTCCACTTGAATGCGTTTTCCATCGGAAATTCTGCAGTTTTAGAATAAACTGCTTCCAAATGCATTTTCTGTTATGAATTTGGTATTTTATTGGGCAGGCAGCTTAAAACAAACAGTGTCTAATGAGATTTTTAAAGCATTATGCAAACATATTAGCTATGGCATAGTTCTGTGTGGCTCACACCCAGCAGCACACACTTAGGAGCAATTATTTATACCAATCGCTACTTTGTATTTATTCCTTCAACAAGATGCACATAAATTATAATTCATCAAAAAATCCCTTGCTGTTACAAAATAGCAGTCATGTCTCTCATCCCCCTCACTGGCTTATTTCTTGTGGGTTTGGGGCCTCTTTTGCTTTCTGGATAGAGAATATCAGGTCTCTTAAAAGTGAACGTGGAAATGACAGATCTTTGTTGTAGCAGCAGTAACAGGTGCTCCTGTAACGCTGCTTATTACCCTATTCCTTCATTATTAGACATTTACAATCTGATCATATCCAGTGTCATCATGCTCCCCCTTAATTTATTGTACAACCACGATGAATAAAGAGACTTTTAGGACTAACTATTTCATACACAAGAAATGAAACTGTTCCAGCTCAGGCATCTTTCACATAAACAGATGCTACGCCATAAACTTCTTTGTTTTGTGTCGCTTTATAGGGATGACATCTGTTTGACAAGAGATTGCTGTACTGCAGTGGTGTTGCAATTTGATTATAAATTGGTTCTGAAATAATTTAAGCATTCCACAGTATGAGTTAATAAAAGTTTAAAAGGAGAACTGTTTTCATTCAAGCCACATTGCTAAATTTCGTGTAGGGTAAACAATCAATTAAAGTGCATGGTTGTAACACTTGGAAAAGATAATAATGAGTAAAAAATATTTTTAAAAAATCTCAAGTAATTACATTAAAAGCAGGCAGACTTCTTGAACAGGAGCTCCTCTTCCATGGCAGTTTAGTTACAAGATCGGGATATAAACCGTAAAACAATCTCATTAAAACATACTAATTTCAGCAGATAATCCTCTTGATTTTCAGTCACATTAACAGGACTTTAGCTACAAAGGTACAGTATTTCCCAAAATCTGACACGTTTCAGACATTGCAAGATAGTTATATTCCAGTATCGTGACATCTTTAAGAACACTGGTTTATAGGAAAAAAACCACTGTTAGAAGTAGTAGTCCAAGCTGTAACCAGCTAAACTAACACTGTTTTATTTCCTATCACTTCCATTAAAATATTTATGATATTGCTTCTGAAGAAAAAAACCTCAGTACTTAATGGGAAATGTTCCTACTACCAGCAGACCCTCCCCAGCCATTTTCCTGTTTTCTCCTGACTTCAGATGGCTCTCTCAGGCTTAGGTATACTAAGCACTACAGATCACCTTCCTGAATTTAAATGCCTTCTGCATTGATGAGACACAAAGGAGCTGGGAAGGGTCATTCTACCTGAGGATGATAAGGTAATTAGCTTTTAAATTTCTAATTTGTATACTGAAATCCAGAAAAAGAGCAAGAGCTAAGAGAACAGAAGGCAAAAGTTGTGGATCTCATTCTTTTCTGACATGGACCATGTTGCTCTGGAAAAGCATTCCTGGTTCATGATCCTTAGCCCCTTTTCTCACAAGGAGTTTCAGCAATTTCAGTAACTTTTGCACTCACTGACCAGCTGTACAGGACAGAGTGGAACCCAGAAATTTCTACTGCAACCTAAGTACTGTTACAGTGCACATTATGCAGTCTAAACAAACAGCAGAGCACAGTTAGGGCAGAAAAGAGCTATGTGCACAAAATGGAAACACTTCAGCTCACAGTTGTTCAGAGACTATATAATTACTAGTATTTTTCCACAGTGCTCTAAAATTTCAAAGCATTAATAATTACAGTGTTGCCTTCAAAATAAAAACGCTATATTTTCAGTAAGGGTAACTCACCAGAGAAGAGGATGCATTTACATTGCAGTGATAAATATTGGGTCTACAGGATACTCACAGGATTTTAAGGCCACATTTTCTCCTACAGAATGTGGTTATTTTTTTTCCCCTGATTACCTTAACACATCAAGGGTTTGGGGGTTTTTTTGTTGCTGTTGTTGTTTTTAAGATCAACGCTATTAAATTATAAGCAGATACACAGTTAAACAAACATCTGAGCAACCTGGTCTCGTGAAGGTGTCCCTGCCCATGGCAGAGGTTGGAATAAGATGAGCTTTAAAATCCCTTCCAACCCTTAATATTCTGTGATTCTATGAAAATCCATACCTACTGTTACCCGGGCAACTATTACAGATACAGGTTGCATATTTAGAATGCCTTACATTTGCCTCTTAAGGACTAAAAGAAATTACTCATTTTGGACATTACCATAATTAAACAGAAATTTCTAAACACAGAAGAGATGGAACTGTATGTATATGCTGACAGCAAACTACATTACCATGGTGACTTTAAAAAAAAAAGGCTTTCTTTTGTTTACTGTAGGTGATTTGGAAAATACTGTAGCTGCTGAAGGAAGGAAAAATATTCAGAGTAATACTCCGTATCATCTGTTTTTCACAAGAAATACATGGGTCAATTACAGGGGCTAAAAACATCTTACCTAATAATAAATGCCACCTCAACACTGACTATGGTAAATTTTTTTCACTGAAAAAAGCACACATTGAAGGTTATGATCAGGCATGAAAACATTTCAGCATGAAGGAGACCTTGAAACCAGTGATACAAATACAGCAAACAGAAGTAATGTTATGAGTGACTTTTTGCAATTTCAGGTATAAATACACAGTACCTTCCCTGTCATCTACTTCATTGGAAACTATGAGCTTGTTAGATGTAGCTGTTGAAAAGATTTCTGGAAGACTGTGTTGTTCTCTTTCGTGATTTCGCAGTTGGCTCTGAAAAAAAAACGTTTCCCATGTTTAAATATACACTACAAACATACAGTGATCACTTGAAAGGCTGCAATCATCTGTGACATTGTTACTCAACTTTTAATGACAACTGTTACAAAATGTATGTTAACACATATACAGATTATCCCCTAGGTAATTTTACTAGAAATAAATATCACGGATTAGTAACATAAAGGATTGATGACAATGACCGAGAGCATTCTATGATTTGTGTTTATTTAGAAAACAGATTTCCTTCTTCCCTCATTCCTCCAGACAACTGGCCACTATTCTTCCTCCAAAATTATTATACTCCCAAAGCAGAATTAGATTAGAGGTTGGAGCTTATGTGAAAATTAACTCAATTTTTGTATTGCCTTGTGACTTAATACGTTGGTCCTGTTTCTACTTGACTGGGGAAGGGAGGGAAGAGAGAGCCTTTTGCTACCCTACCTGTATATTTTTTCAAACTAAGAGTAAATGACAGTAAATATGGGATAGAATTGCCTACAGGAGTTTCAGCTGTAGAGCTCGATACTGGTGCAATCTATTCCATATTCCTGAGTACTGAGCTGAGTACACAGGGACACACTCACCAGCACTAACGCTTAAAATAGCAATTAGGAGATGGCAGAAGTATATTTTTCTGCTCTGATATGTAATGTTTCAAATCTAAGTTCTACAGAACAACCAGACCAACACAACAGAGGAAAAACGAAAATGGTTTCTGCTTCTTTTGGTACTCCCAAATGCCATGATTACATTTGCACACAACTGGCAGGCACCTTTGAGCATTCTTTTAAAGTTTCAACTATAAAGTTCTCTCATAGTCTCATTTCTTCCTGTAGTTGTTGCATGTGGGCACAGAAACAACATGATGTTATTATGTCCATAAGATGATTCTCAGGATGATTCCTCACTTATGTGAGGAAGCAAGTTTATTTCAGTGGGTAATCCAGAGTAATTATAGCTGAATTGTATATTGCTGGCAGTAATCCCTAATTGTAATTACAATGAAACCAGGATGTCAGACTGAATTAAGTTAGAGAGAGGGATCACCAGTTATTAAAAAAGTAGCAAATTAGGTTATTTAGCTATTACAGGCAGGCACAGGAAAGAACTTTACCTTGTAATGGAAGGATTCCTCACACTGCTTGCACTGGTACATCCTGGTTTTGCAGTGGTTGATCATGTGGCTCTCCAGGTCCTTGCTGTTGTCAGCGATGTGCTCGCAGATGGGGCACTGGTAGGGCTGGCGCTGGCGGTGCACCCGCAGGTGCTGTTTGATGTAGCCCTTGTTGCCGCTGCTGTAGTGGCACAGGCGGCAGCGGTAGGGCCGCTCCACGTTGGGGATGTATTCCACCAGGTTACTTCCAGGGATATTTGCATCACTGGCATTTTGGCATTGTGCATTGTCTTGTAATTCTTTCAGAATGTCGTCATCAGAAGCATTCTGGTCAGTCCTCTCCTTCAGTTTTTCGATGACGGTGAGCAGTGACATACTGATGCCCATTTTAATTGGGGCTTCTGATAACTCTGGCCTGTCTTTCTTTATTTCCACTATTGCACATTCACTTTGGTTTAAGCCACTAAACTCCTCTGAAGGATCCTTAAGTGAAGACACCACTTTAGAATGAGCCACGCATGGGCCATCAGCTCCTCCCTGTCCTGCACCTGCATCCACAGCATCTTCCCCAGTCAGAGCCCTGAAGCTGGATCGTGTCAGTTCTGCAGCTCTGATGGGCATTGTAACAAGAGCTTCTGCTGCTAAGGAGTGCAGTCGTAAAGACTCTGAGTTTGTCCTCCTTCGTGCAGGAGGCACATTTTCATCAGTTGTTACATTTTTATTAGGGCTCAATTCATTATCTTTCTTCTCAGTATTATTCCATTCTATTATTACTTCTTGAATTTCATCGGAACGGTAAACTTCAGGTTCTTCACAGGTAACGTGGGACTCCTCAGAGATTAATTTTTTTTCTGTGTCAATGTCAGTGTTCATCAAGAATGGCTTTTGTAAGACACTTTCTTCAGCACCTGGCAAACGCTCTACTATTACATTAACGTGACCCTTTTTGTTTGGACTACAATTGATGATTTTCTGTGCTGATGACAGCAGGCTGTCAGTTACCATATTGTCCGGTTCTGTGTCTGATACAGTCTCCTCTACAACCTCTGTAGTAGGAGAATGCACCACAGACTCAGTTAATATCTCCTCCTCTTTTACATTTGTTTCTATGGGTGACTTACACGACAGTTGCTCAGAATTGCAAATCTGAAGCTGAAGAGAAGGTTCACTATGGATATCAAGTTCATTGTTTTCCAAAGAAAGGACAACTGTATCCACGCTGTGAGGTGTGTGAGTTACAACTGCCTCTGACAAGCTGGCAGTTTCATTTTCCTCCTCAAAGATGGGGTAGGAGCAGTCGACCTCCCCGGCGTGTTTCCAGGCGTGTGTTTTGAGCATCCTTTGCTGGCCACAGGTGTAGCGGCAGATGAGACAGCGGTACATGCCATACTGCTCGTACGTGTACCACTTCCTCCTGCCCACCTCGGGCACGGCAGCAGACTGACTTACATCTTTACAGTCCACATTTCCTGTCTGATCAGTCCCTGATTTGACGCTTCCTTCCACTGGCCCTTGCAGGAATGAACTGGCGACATTTACACACTGCTGCGCTTTTGTCTGGATGCTATTTTTACCACCATTCTCATGGTAATTTTGGAAGTGGGATTCAAGCTCTTCTTGGCTTTTGGAAGCAAAATGACATTCTGAGCACATTAATATCACCTCATTTTTCTGCCCGTGTTGTTTTATGTGTTCTTGTAGTGTTAAGAGCGAAGGTGATAGAAACTTACAGAGACTACACTGGTAGCACGTCACCTTTTTTTTGTTTTGTGGAAGACATTCAGTCACAAAATAATCTGCTTGTAACTCTTCAGTCTTTTTAGTAGCAATCACTGACAACTCAATTGCTTTAGCTGGGATTTCACAAAGATCCTCTGTGTCCAAAGACTGCACAGAAGCATCGGGATGGGAACGTTTCTTCCCTATTAAGAGGCATCTTTGTGACTTCTCACTTTCAACTATTTTGCTCAGTTTCTGGATAACATGGATCAGTGGATCAGTTTTACATTTTCTCTGATCTTCGCTGTTCTGAAGTGTTGGGCCAATGACTGTCTCCGAAATCAGCACAGCTTCCTGCTCCCCAATATTTGGCACCAATACTGCAACACTGCTTCCTTCTTCCATAATACCTGGGAGAAAGGGTTTGTAAAAAATTGAGATTTATACATGCACAGTAATAAAAAGGCAACTCAGTACTATTTAGATTTCTCTCTACTAAATATGGAAGCCTAATGCCACCAACTTAAGGAAAACTTTCAGGATGGCTACAGAAACAGCCAAGGATGCTGAGGACATTTCATGGATACTATTCAATACAGCTGGACAGAATAATTCCAAGAAAGCCTCTAACAGCCTGCTTTGAGGTTGTACAAGGGCAAGATAAGTATTTTTAAGCATAAGCTGATGATTAACAGCTATTCTCTTTTTCTTTACAAGGTCTGCACATTTGAATGTTAAATACTTGAATGCCAATCAACAGTCACTGGCATATATATGTCTAAAAACCATGGTATGATGTGAAAATGTATTCCTAACATACTTACTCTGATACACAGATGTCTCCTGAAGGAAATGACAATTGCAACAATGTCATTTACAAAAATAAGCAATTTTTTTTCCTTCAAATGTTAGGAGAAGAAAACAATTCTGGCATTTACTTGCCTTAGTCATTTAACTGTGACTGTTTTAAAGACCATTCAAATGTCAGATCATACAACTCATTATAAATGTCATTTTCTAGAAACCCTACTAATTGTAACTTTTTTCTACAATTCCTTAATTTTAGGTAAAAGAAATTGGTACTGAAGTTGAAAAAAGCAATTCTTTCCTCTTTGGAGGGAAAGCTATGGGCAGTAACTATTTTCACTCACACTTCCTTTAAACATATCAAACCATAAACCACAGGCAATAATATGGTACTGTTGGAGGTTAAATTAGAAGCCAATACATATAAATTTACATGAAAACATATCTTGTGATGTGGGCAGAGCTGGGGGGGAGGGGATGTGAAGGAGCCGGACAGAGTGTCTTACAGTAAAATTTACTCCTGAAAAAAATGTCTACAAATAACCTATTCGAGAGCCATTACACACACACATATATATATTTTATATACTGAGAACATAAAGATTACAGATATTTATCAGTCATCCTTGAAAATTCATGCCAAATTCTTTTACGTGGATCTTTTTTTTTTTTTAATTTTGCAAGAAAGATACAGAGACCAAACCAGAACTTCCAGAACTGGTCCTACAGACCCATAAAATCCACTCTTTTCTCCTAATGGATCTACTATACAGCAATATTATGCATAGACATGTGAGAGTGGGTTCTGTGTTGTATGTTTTCCACTACAGAAGAATTCCAGGCAGAACTACTCAAGTTACCTTTATTTGCCATTCAACTCAGAACTCAGGTTATCATCAGAACTATGGATATAAGCAATGTTAGTTTTTTAGTGTCATTTGCACCTCATGTTAAGTATTTCCAGTTGAAAACTATCATTTGGAAATCACGCTATTCAGTTACACAAAACCACTTTGCTGTTTGTTTCATACGGGCTGTAACACGTTCAGAAACCATTATGAAAAGTGAACAAATGTGCTTTGTCCTCTGAAAGCAGATTTAATGAAGTGCTCAAAGGAATAATGTCTACTTGAAATACTTTGACAGTCAGTTAAGGAAAATTATAAGGACTTTATACTACTACTTTAAATTACACTTGGTACTTTTAAAGCTTTGCTAAGTGATGCTAAATAGGCAAATATTTCCCCTACCTTTTTCATATGAAAACAGCATAAAAACTAAGATGAAAAATGCTAGACAAACCACAAAAGGAATATGCTGCCATACAGTGTTGCTATGTCAAAAATGCAAAGAGAGAGATGCATTGATTTGGGATGCTCTGAGCTAATCAAAGGTTTCACATGCATAATTATGGATAATTATGGTATATATGTATATACACCACATATATATGTGTGTTACATCATTATTTGTTTGGACTGAGTTTAATGCTTACTGCTGCAGACTTTTCCTTTCAGAGGCACCATAAGATCTGTACACAAATTATGTGAAATTTAGCGTTTTCAGTACAGATGATTCAATCTCCCACGGCATAAAACTTCAGCCTGGCAAGTGCCTGTGCCAGCACGTACCCTTGACACGACCTACACAGGCATTAAAACAGGGGGTCTGGGGCTGACAAAGGGGCCTGGAGGGGAAGATCCGGACCGGAGGAAACACCCACTCGGGCAGCATGACTGTGCCAGGGCAAAACGCCTCCGGGTCTGGAAAAGGCAAGCCACGCTTTGCACAAGCACCTGACCGGGAACGGACACTCCGATCGCACCACGGTTCTCGAGGGCAGGGAAACTGCACCGGCCGGGCCACCCTCCCGCGGCCCGGACCGACCCGACCGCCGCCCTCCCCTCCGGAGAGATCCATATAAAGCGGCCCCGCGTTACATCGCGCAGGTGCCGCCGCCGCGGCTCCATCGGCGGAGAAGCGGCCGCAGCTGCAGCGGGGAGCTGGCCACAGGAGAAGCGAGGCGGTGAGGAGGAAAGGGAGGGGAGGGGAGGGAATGGAGCTGGCCCCGGCCCCGGCCCCGGCCCCGGCCCNCTGCCTGCCGCCCGCTCGCCGCCGCCCGCCCGCCGCCGCTGCCCGCCGGACCGGGCCGGTCCCGCTCGGCTTTGACCGGGATTAATGGGGAAAAATCCCGTTTTTCCTCACCTCCGGCCACCGCTTCAAGATGGCGACGATGGAGACCGGATCACGTGACCTGCTGGCCCGCGTCAGGTGACCGGAGGGTGGGCGCTGCCGCCGCGTCAGCGCCGCCTCCCGTTGCCATGGGAACGGGGGGTGTCACATCCCCGGTGTGGGTGACAGTGACACTGTGTGAGACAGTGCCCACGTGCGACACACAGTGCCCGTGTGTGACACGGTGTGACACACAGTGCCCGTGTGTGACACGGTGCCGGTGTGTGCAACAGCCCTGGTGTGTGAGACACTGCCAGAGTGTCACTGCCAGGCACTGCAGTGTCACAGCCCTGGTGTGTGTGACAGTGTCCATGTGTGTGACACTGTGACACAGTGCTGGTGTATGTGACAGCCCTGGTGCATGTGACACTGCCAGAGTGCCACTGCCAGCCACCGGAGCGTCACAGCCCTGGTGTGTGACAGAGCTGGTGTGTGACACAGTGCCAGTGACACTGCCAGCACTGGCAGAGCCACTCAGATTTCATTCAGTCTCAAGGTGACTGGTGCTCGCCCTGCAGCCCCAGTGCTCAGGTGATCTCCTGGCTTTCCTTGGCCAACAGTCCCGTGACATTCCCATATGCAGGGCCAAGCTGGGCAGCACGACACCACTCGAGAAGTGGTATAGTCTCCCAAAAGGTGTTTTCTTTCAGCACAGCTTTGGATGGTCAACACCTGTAGTTAAAAAAAAAAAAACAACAACCCCCCACATTTTGGGTCTAAAATGGCAAATCAGTGCAAATCTTTCCAAGCGCAAACTACAGAAAACTGTTGAGAAAAGGGCGACCTTGGAAACCACGTACCAGAAATGTTATTTGCTATGGGTTTTCGAGATACTCCATATAAACTGAAAAGTCAGGAGAATAATGAGCTTCAAAAGTGACTCGTGGCTGGGTGGTGGCAAGTAAAATCAAGCCTTTGTTTCCAGAGAGGGACTCAAAGTGTATTGATGTGGATGGGTCTGCCCCTGGATTTGGAGGGATCTGGTAAAATTGCAGGAACTTGCAGAAAGTTCACTTCCTCACATATCTGGAGTCTTGTTAATGGTTGTATATTGTTTCATAGAGATATGATCTTTTTGAAATATTCAGGTGTTATTCAAGAGATGAATTTGGCCATCCTTTCAATCGGTATCTGTAATTTTATTTCTTTGATTCCTTAAATTATGTGAAGTTTTAAGACATTTCAAGCTTTATCTTACAATCTCTGACCTGGTAAGATAACTTCGGTAAGATTTTGATAAGAGTTTTTAAAAAAATAAATCGCTGTGAGGAAAATGTAAGGATACAACCTATCTTCTTACCACCCATTATGTGCATTTAATTAAAGGGAAAAAAATTAAAGGTGTATAGTATTTACCATGTCAAGGACAGTAGTAATAATAATGGCAGCTTGTTTCAGCTTTTTCTGCCATGGTAAGTAGAGTATTTTCCTGGAAAAGTCATTATCTTTCATAGACCTTGCTCCTTGAAAAGCCTTGTTTCTGCTTCTGTATTTGTCATAGTTTAATTAACCAGTTACCTGAATTGAATCACTCTTGTAGATACAGAACTCTCACCCTCCTTTTTCCAATCACAATTTGTTAGGATCTCATATGTCTGGATTAAAAATACTGGGTTGATACTGAGTAATCATCTCCATACACTCTGTTATTCTTCTCTGTTATAATTAAACCTGGACTACGTTAAAGATTTCATTCTCTGTGTAGGTATGATTGTACAAAAAGACAGATTTAGGTTTTACACTTTTACATTAATTTGAAAGGCTTCTTAATTCACAAAGTTATTTTCCTATTTTTCATTTTCATTGCATTCAAGCTGAAGGAGGCTTGAAACCAAATGAAATTTGAATAAGGCAACTCTCCCTGAGCAATAGAGATGAAGCTCTTGTGTTGAATATAATACCTCCAGAATGTTGTGGGGTTTGGGTTTTTTTTTTTGTAAAAGTTTATACAAAATTGCTTCCTAAGTACTGTAAATATGTCAGTGGCATGAGCTTTGTGGTAAACATTATAAGCTTAATTTAAAAGAGTAACACACAGCCCAGAAACCCCAAGTGGATTTCAACCTACATCAGCAAAGATACAATCTTGAAATAAATCCATGCAAAGTGTTCACAGGTTTCTGTGTGCGTTTTTAAAATAAGAGAAATCTACATATAGAAACTTACCTGTACGGTGCCTGTTTATTCCTTATTTCCTCAATCTTAAACTCTTTTCAATCATCAAGATTAAAAATTAGGCTTATTTTCATTAATGTCTTGTACCAGCAGTGAGTTACGTAGTTGTCAATGAAAAATTCAATTTAGCCCACGAGTTTTGTGCACTTTCATGCCTGGCTGTTCCAAAACCATTCCAAAAGCTTTATAATTTTCATATTATTATAACGTATTATATTTACCGAGTGGACATTAAATGAAGTGCTTCAGAGCTCTGTGTACAACAGAAGTGAATCTTGCGTGGAGCACTGGCTGGATCAGAGGCTTTGCCTTGCACATCCCTTTCTGGGTGTGCAGTGCCGTGAGTATTGTGTGAGCACTTGTGGTGGCACTTAGAGAAGCAGGTTTTTAATTTGATATTTCACCATAGTTTCAGGCAGCCTGGGGGTGGCCTTATCGTGAGGTAGATCTACCACAGAAAGGTGAAATTTGCAGTAGCATTGCAACACTGTTGGCAACTAGGAATTTTTCTGCCTTTTTAATAGACTGATGGCTACACATAACCCTAGACTTGGGTTGTTTTTTTTTTCATTCTTTTTGGATGACAGAATGTGTTTTATATTGTCTGTTTCTGCATTCTAGGTTTATCTACTCATAGCTGTCCTGTTTCTGGAAAAAAAACCATTTAGAGTGCATAAAATATAATTCATTATCACATGAAAAATGAAATGTTGGGTTTCTCAGAAAATGGTCGAAGAATTCGCACATATTTACAAAGATGTACATGTATTGGCTACTTTGATTTATCAGACTGGCATCTTGAGAGCCCTTAACTGTGAAATGGAGCCTTACACAGGACACTTTGACCCGCTAAATACAGAAGTTTTTGAATGTGATATATAATTTAGGAAAACGCTGAGTGAGAAAAGAATGGGAAGGACACTGAATAGGAAAAATGATGTTGTGTTATTTGTTTATGAAATAGGACTACATTGTGTTCTGAGAGAAAATATTGCAGGTGGATTGAGAATTGTTAGCGCTGAGAAGTTATGCAGGGAAGAATGAACATTGCATTGCTTAATTTAGAGAGACAATACAATAGAGCATGATGGATATAGAAGGATAATAAATAGTACAGAGATAATAAATTACACTTTAAATATTCTGCTCCTATTATTAGACTAATTAGATATTCAGTGAACTTGAACGGTTGCACTTTCAGAACAGGTACAGGAAATTTTAGATTTTTTTTTTTCTTTTTGTATATGTGTAATTAACCTCTGGAATGTATTGCTACAAGATATTGTAGAAAACCAAAACTGTTCAAGATTTAAAAACCATTTTTTAGAAAACCCAAGTTTTTATATAGAGAGAAAGAACATGTATGGCTGTTCCAGATACAATCAGAGATGTGTTAACCATAGGAAATGACAGTTTTTAGCATTGAGACAAGCACTGGTTGGAGTTACAAAAGAATCTTCCCTTGTGGAAGGGATATGTGAGGTTTTACTCTGAGGTTGAGATTGAGGTAATATCCTTTGGGGTGATTTTGCTCACCTGCTGCCAGAACCAAATCTGGTAAGCAATCCTTTTGTCTAGTCAGAGTTAGCTATCTTCTTTGTTGTAGCCTCAGAGCTCTTTGTGCTTTGGCACTGAGGCATTAAAACCCAGCAGAATTTATATTACTTAGATGGTTTATTTTGCTTTACACAGCCTTTTCTGCTGGAGAATTAGGAAAGTTCTGTATTAAGTGATATTTCAGCTGCAACAATGACATCTAGGGGCTGATTTATATTAATTTAATTTAGATACGCATCTCCTATTTTGAGAAGATGGTTACTAATATGTTTACTAAATCTAAATTATTAGTATTTGCTAAAAAGCTATAAATCTGATATATGTCATATATTCAGAGAATAGCCATGACACTTTTACTTCTTCTTTTTGTCTTTTGTTTCCCTTTGATCTGTCTTTTAATTATTTTAGTACTGCTAACACTGCTAATCAGTCAGTCTCTCATTCCTTTGGACCTTGTATTTTTTCATGGCATGCTATCAAACGATGAGATTTTTTTCACTCTGTACTTTAGGTATACTTTTCTGTGAATTAAAGGGAAATCTCTTTGCCTCTGCTTTCTTATATGACTCACTCTGTCTCCTAGAATCACATCTACTTTATTTTGCACAGGAAATGAGACCTAAAATCCCTATATTCAGTCCCCTGCTTCCCCCGGCTTTATGGGAGTGTAGACATAGGCTTGACTCCAGATTTAAACCCTGTGATTCAGGGCCACCTCTAAGCTCTGTGTAAATCTAATTTTATGTGTGCAAGTAAGTGTATACGTAAAATACGTAATTGCAATTTAGAGATGATTTAACAGCATCTGTCCTATTATTTGCAAACTTACTTTCGTTCCCTTGAATCTTAGTTATTTGACCATAAGTCACTTATTTGGAATTGCTTTTTAAGGAAAAAATGTCTATATTTCTTTCTCATGGGCTTCTTCACTTATATTTACAACTTTTTCTCAGGAATAAGAGAATATAATTTTTTTTGCAAAATTCTCTTCTTGCCATTCTGTGGAATATATTGTACTATCTTCAACATACTGACTTGGTGTTGAGGAGAAGAGACAACCGGATGAGCTGAAAACAGTGAGATATTATGGAAAACTTCACACTGGCTTAAATCAAGGGGCTGAAGTGTTCTCTACAATAAATAAAGGTATTTTTCTGATACAGCTATATCAACAGCAACTTACATAACTTATAATTTATATGGAAGTTGCACTGGCACAGAAATGCTTTTCACAACTGCTGTATCTGCTGGTTTCATCCGCGAAGTAAGTGAAAACTTATTTCTGTCAGTGATAGTGGCAGAACATAATTAGAACTGCATTCTATGTTAAATCTTACATAAAAATGTCACCCAAAATCACATCCCTAACTACTATTAGTATGTTAGCAGATGACTTTTACTGGCACACTTGTCTCTCGTTGCAAGGCCTGCAGTGAGTGTAAAGCAGAAGAGGATAAACCTGGGCTGTAGTTGTGCGAGGGACGAAGGACCTCCCTGCCATTTAGTCTGGTTTTGTGCAAAATGATAAACTTGCAGGTGTGATCCTTAAGAGGTGTTTCTTGGTAGCCCTCAGAATATGCAGTTTTCTTACATCTCTTAACATACAGTGTGGTCTGTGTGCATGGACAGAGGGCAGATCTGTTTGAAATCAGTGGAAATCTAAGAAAACTTTGGACTGGAGTTTGCTGCTGAATTGGCCATGGAACTCTGCTAAAAATAGGGGCAAAAATTATTTAACTATACAGAAAATATCGAGGCAGTTCATAGAGACCTGTCCCATGATGTACTGTCTTGTAATGGCCATTATTATTATTATCCCTTTTTATTACTTCGTATTGATATTGATATTTTTGCCAGCTCTTACTCCAAATAGTGCTTTCTTAGGTATATAATCCAGCTAAGGGAGTGCAGAAGGTGATTTATTACTGGCAGTTGTAGCAAGGGGAGTCATATGCACAAAAAACTCCAACAACAACGACAGCAAACTACCAGTCTTTCTTTTTTGTTACAGACAGTGGAAATACAGAAGTGTCCTTTGCATTCTTAAGAGAAATTATTGTATGTGAAGTGCTGCATTATAGCAGGTACATACTGATCCCAGTTGCTACATTTGCCATTCATATGTGCCCCAGTGACTGTCCTCAGTGTGTATTTACACATTCCGCAGAATTCATTTGTGAATGATAAGCTGCAGTAAGCCTGGAATCAGATCATACATTACATAAATTAATATTTTGTGTGTTAAAGGAGATCCCCTAAAAAGAATTGGACTCCCTGGAGTTCCAATATAGCTAATAGTCCTAAAATTGATTGAATTGCTACATTTTTTTTTTTTACATTAGTAGTTAAAACGCATTACTTTTCCTCCTTGTTAAATCATGCAGTGTAGACTAAAATATACTAATTTCTGGTGAGAGAAAGAACTTCTAGAGTTGAACTACATGCTAGGATAAAATACCTCCAGAAATTTGTCAGGTGTGAAACTCTGGTATATCCATGACTTAATTTCAGTATTAATTAAAAGTGTAGCCTAGAATAAAGGTATTAAGGCTTCCTGCTCAGCATGGCAACTGGGTAACCTAAATAAAAAAATAAGAAGTGCCTTTGGGTACTTCTCATATCATTAAAGGGAGTCATGGGCCTGTCCTTCAGTGAATGGTCTTGTCTAGTCCTGGCAACTTTCCTTAAATTCCATAGATTGATCTCCTGCAGACTTTTTCACTCGAATTGCAATTTTTTTTTGCCAAATGGGATTAGATAGGGTTTTTTAATCAAGCACAGAGGTGCTTGAAGTGGGTTTTAAGCAGTAGGTTGTAATTTTAGTGTGACATTTTTCAGTGTAGCAGTCACGTTAACCTAACCTTGATAAATTTTACAAAATGTATCTAAATGACCACATATTTGTCATGTGTATGATGGTGTGATTGTTGTGTTCCTGTAGAACTTTTAGGAGTACAAACTTCTGTCATTTCTGAGCATCCATACAAACACACAACACTGCAGGTATTCCATAGTAAATACATGGCTCCAAATTTCTTCATTAAAATATTTATTTGCCCAACTGAATCTTAAATAAGATAATTGACACAACTTTCCTGTCTGTGCTGCAGAACTTACTGTGCACTTGTCCCCTCAGAGTCTGTATTAAAATGCTAGCATAAGTGTGACAAACTGGAGTTGTCCATCCATCCTACTGTGATTTTCATCTGAAAGCTTAAAAAAGCAACAAGCAAGCAAACAAACACCCTGGAAAAGCAACGGACTGAATTTTTAATTCCCTTTCCAATTTTTCCAAGCCAAATTCTTGTTGAAGAGTTTGTGCGAAACGAGGACAGCATGGTTTGGCTCACTTCATGGACATTCCTTGACATCCAAAGATTTCCTTCTCTAACCATTAACACTGTGTGTGCCTGCAGGTGCCTGTGCCTCTGTCTGTGTGTCTGTGTGTCTGTGTGTGTGTGTGTGTGTGTGCATGTCCATGTACACAGAGACAGAAAATTGAGCTTTTCATTGCAAATATGTGGGTGCAACCTGCACACAGTGAACATCAAGCAACTCCATGAAAACAAAGGAGTCTGTTCATTCTTAGTTATTAAATCTTGCTTCTGCTCATTAGATTCAAGTAGACCAAAAAGAACCATCACAATTTTCTGTAGTGACCTTGAGGTGGCAGCAGCATTACATTCAATTCTGCCACGCACCCACTCCATTAAAGGTGAAAGTAAAATTTACAATAAATCAAAATAATACTGATTGTTATAATTTTATTACCAGAGCATTAAGTCAATAAAACTTATCTGAAATGTCATTTGCATTGTATACAATTTTTACTAGTTATCAAGTATGTTTTAAAAGCATGTTTAAAGGAACCAAATGAAGAAATTGGTGATAAACTGTTGAAAATCTGGGACTTGTCTAATGGTGTAGTAAAACTAAAATCTGTTTTGATCTCTTGTATTGTAAAAGACTGTTTCTGAAAGCATTTGTTAGTACAATAATGTCTTGTGTTTTGATTAACTATATTTAATGTCCTAATGTCTGATTAAATATTTTCATGCAAGTTGTCAGGTCCTTTTTCATTTATGATTTTATGTAAGAAGGTCATCTAATTATATGACACCCTTTCAGTGAAGGAGAATGTGTTTGTTTCCTTTAATAATGAGGAATAATGAAACTTATTTATGTTGGAAGTCAGAGAAATTTATTGGAGTATTACAACATGAGAAACATGAAAATTAAAAAACCCTTTTAATAGCATATTCATTACCAAGAGGCTTCCAGGTAATGAAATAGTTGTACGAAAGGCAGTGTGCTGGGTGATGTAGTGCAGCTCATGTCCGTTTTCAGGACATGGTTATTATGCATTTCTATGTTGTCAGCTACCATTAGGTTACCAAATTATTATTAGCTAATTAGCCCAAAGGGGAGGGCACTAGAAGAAAAGGTTTTTGCAAACTTCTAAAACAACTTCTGGCTGTCTCTGTTGGGATACTCCACCATGATCCTGCTGTGTGGGTTGCATTGCTGCTCAGGAGCTGCTGTTCTGCAAGACTACCCCAAGTCTGGGCTCGAAGTCAAAAGAGGTGTCTGTTGTCCAGTGTAATGGTGGTGAAGCAGCAACATTCAAAAGCGGTTTCCCTAACAAATGCAGAAAATGAATGTTAATGATGTGTTTATACATCAGTTAAAAAATGGTTTGAAGGGATCCCTCTATTTGGCTGACGCTAAAGGAGTCACAATAACTGCTTAAAGGTTGCTTATGTAAAAGTTAAAATAAATCAGTGTAATTCAGTAAAAATAAGATTATATTGATTATTTAAGTTTCAGGTTTATTCAGTCTTTAGAGTTTTATGTTTATCTAAGATATGACATTTAGACCTGTTTAACCTCATATTCTTTACCCATGTTTCACTTGTTTTGTTTGTTGACTTTTTTCAAGGCATTATATAGAAATATTAAATATAAACAAATATAGAAGTATATAAACAAAAATACAAGTTGAATTATAGCTCCAGAATGACGTATTATTAGGTTTAAAAAATAGACGGAGAATCACAAACCACAAGCCAACAGAGACTACAACTCACAAGTGCTGTTTGGGCTGTGCCAGTGGTTACTGAAGCCAATACAAATACTATTACTTCACTAAGACATCGATCTGGTCTTTTACTTCTGATTTGTACTGTCATTTTCTCTTTGTAGTACTTCACTGCTTCTTGAACTAATTTATATGATTCCAGTAACTGAAGAAAGATGGAGAGTGACTTTTTACAATGGCACGTAGTGACAGGACAAGGGGGAATGGTTTTAAACTGACAGACAATAGGTTTAGGTTAGATATTGGGAACAAATTCTTCCCTGTGAGAGTGGTGAAGCCCCAGTACAGGTTGTCCTCAAATTTAGTGGGAGGACAATCTGCTATAGATGTTGCAGGATATTCCAGAGATTTTGACTTGGAGCCTGTATTTTAAGATTTATTCAAGTGTTAGTATAACATTTTCCTAGTGTTTTGCACTAATGTTAAGCAAGACTTTGCTGTCCTGAGATCAGAACATTGCTGTCTTAAAAGTACTATTGTTACACTGAAATGGAAACTACCTGGTGTGATCCATCTCTTTTGGCTAAGCTGGGTAGTATCTGATAAAAGGGTATTTTATTTTGTGGAGTAATTTGTATAGCAAATAACACATTGAAAACTGTTCAGCTAGCAATACTTCTGTCTGTCAAAATCACATTACCTAGAACATTAAAACAATCATTCCAAAACATGATTTCTAATGATTTGAACGTGCTTGTAAAAAATAGATGACCATTGTACATTTACAGTTGACACAGAGGTCCCTCATGTCAAGAAAGCACTCTTGACCTTGATGGGTAGTTGCAATTCCATTTAAATCAATTGCCAATACAAGTCAAATGAAGTTCTTATGGCTGTCTGGTGTGCACTTTGCTGTTCTTCTGACTTTATTGTTCTACTCCAAGTCATTCTTCAATCTTTTAACAGCTGAAAGGGACCTGCATTCTGCAGCTTTATGGGGAAAGGGCACTAAGTTGTACTTCTCTGTGTTTTGAAAGCTCCCACTCCTTTTCACTGACTCTGTTTCCAAGCTAAGCAAACCACATCATGTTCCACATAAAATAGAGTACTTGGTCCGTTGCTGGCAAAGCCAAATATTTCACTATTGCAGTGAATACAGAATGCATTTGCAGTGCCTAAAATCTTATTGGCCACTCATTTAATTTGATAGAAAGACCTTTAACCCTGAAAACTGTAGATCTTTGTTAGTTTACTTTTATGTGATGCTTTCACTGTATTAAAAATTGATACGTTCTTAACATCATTTATGTTAAAAACGATGGTGATTACAGTTTTTGAGGGATTTTGTGGGGTGAAAGAGAAAGAGACACAATAGCTCAGAAAAATAGCTTGTTTGTGCATGTCTGGATACTTATTTCTTTACAGGATTTTGCTAAAATTGGAGATGAGTATTTGAAAAGGGCTATCTACTTGTTAAACATTTTGCTCAAAAAAGAAAATCTTTGGCTATACAGAACTTTCTGTAAATATGTGGTTGAGTGTTATTGACTTACCTGTAATGTTGTCATTCTTCTAAATGAATTTAAGTGTCTACTTTTTGGCAACTGGGAATATTAAAGTGTGACATCAGGACACAGAGTTTACAAGACTGGAAAACCCCAAGTACAGGTACTTCCTGTATAACAGATAATACAAACTAGGGCTAATCTTCTCCAGCTTTTGCCCACCCCAGCTTCTTTCATAAGTAATCCAAGCTTTCAAAAGATGCTTGGAGCATAATAGGAAAACTCGGTTGGACTCATATGTTAATATTAGATACATACAACAAATAAGAATTGATAAAGAAAAAGGTGATTCTGATTGCCAGCAAAACCTGGCTGGGACAGTATTAAGATGTTGTTGCAATTAATGCAAAATTAATCTCCAGTTTTCCATGGAGAAATGCAAATTGCAAGTTGTTAGAAGGCCTGTTTTGTTTAATAGGATTTGTAGTGCAGCTAATCCACTTAGCAGCATGTTCCCCTGTTGAGGTGGTTTTTAAGGAAGTTTTGAAGTATTATTCCTTTCTAGAGATTCTATAGATTTATTTAGATTTTATATTTTGACTCTTCTGTTTTCACTCAACATGTAAGTATGTTTCCGTGCTCTGTTTTGCCAGTCCTGTGGTCTGAGGTCAAAGTAAGTGGCTCTATTTTGTGCATTTTCCTGGAAACTGTACTCTAAGAAGCTATAGAATTAACCCCTTGACATACAGTAAATGTGTTACATATTCTGTCCTTGTCTGTGCAAATGAAATTCCAAGATTCTGCCGTGTCTGATGTTCTGTCCATCTGCTGGAGGGCAGGAATATCTGTACAAACCCTGCATTTAGTTACCTATCATTTTTAGTGTTAAGCACAACATGAAACAAACTCTTGTGCTTTGTGTTTTGTTTAATTCATTCCTTAAAAAGCAGTCATGGACAACTACTCCTTCTTGCAGTGTACGTGCTCACTGCAGTCAGTAGGAGGAAAGGCATCAGCTACAGATTGGTCTGTTCCTCATCAAAGAAACTTGTCCCACAGCCTGGGTGTTCAAATACCGTGACTTCAGTTCTGGAGAGAGAGGTAGCACATGTCCTTTTGGTACTGGGGGTACTATAGGAAGACACATTTGAAGGAAGACCCTGAATCAACATTTACCTCCCATTGAAACAAATGACAAATCATAACATTTGTCTTTAATTCACAAGATATGCAAGTCCAGGTTTAGTGTAGAAATGAAGAACATTGGAACAGTAATGCTTGCACTTACAAATCCAGTGTTGATAGTAGTGTAAATATCATTACTTTCAATTAATTATGAAGGAATAATTTCTTTCAGAACAAATGTAGCATGTGCTATAAATAAGTTTTGTGTATAAAAAGACAATGTTGTTAAAATCCAATGCTTGGCAAATATTTTGTCCAAAAGTAAACACAAGTTGCTCAGTGTTTGGTTTTTTCACCAAGTGTAGTGATTTGTTGCCATTTTGAAGTTAAGGAGCCAAAACATAGAAGGTAATGACATCTCTTGTCTTCTCTATACTGTTGGATGTTTGACCTTTTATCATATAATGCCGTCTTTTCATACACTGAAGATTTGGATCCAGGTATGCAAACAAACAAGAGCAACTTCCAGAAGAAAATCATTTTGGTTTGTGCGGCCTTTTACTCTGCCATGAAAGCCATTTCTGGGGAAAAAAAGCCATCTGCTACTTTATTGTTTGATATCAGTGGCAGAATAATGTCCGATTTTAATATCATACTGTTGGCTATGTACTGCACTAATTTGTTCTGTGACATCGATGAATCAAAGTAGAGTTCCTGATAGAAGAACATCAAAAGGAAATTAATCTCCCTGTGATAGTATTAATAATTTCAGAATGGACGTGTTTTGCTCAATTATGTTGAACATCGAGAGCTGTGTTTTCGTGGACTGTTAGATCAGTATCACAACTGCTACACAACTGGAGTGTGTAAGAATGAGACTGGTGCTCTTCAGGAGCCAGGAGGGTCATTGCAAGACAAGAATTTTCCTGAACATTCTTGGCAGAATTTTATGTTTTCTTAAGGAAAGGAGACATCAAAGTGTGAAATTGGTGGGGAAGGGAGGAAACTAGGGGAAAAAACCCCCCCACTTTTCAATATGTGAAGGAAGATGGTGGGCTTGGCAGTAAAGGCAGCATCAGCAGGGTTTGCAAGTAAAATAACTGTGTGATACTGGAAGAAATTTAGTGGAAGTGGAGGCTAGCTGATAATAGATTTCAAGAATACTCAATGCATCTCATGAAAAATATATGTAAAATATAGCATATTGGAGGTGTCATAATGTGTATTCAGCATGTATCTCCTGAAAATATGTTTTAAAAAGTATTTTGTTTCTTTTTTTGTGCCTTTTACGTACAATCACTGTCAGATTAACACAATATTAATTAAAAGCCTGTTTCTTTATGTATATCCATACAGTTTTATTCACATCTTTCCCTCCAAATAGATATAAATATGATTTGACACAATAAAAGAAATTGAGCATTTTTAGATATAGATCCTTCCAAGTGCTTACACAACTCAGGGGTAGAAGAACGGGTTACGACAGTAAAGTGGGTTTGTTGTAGCTACACAGCATGATACCCACAGACAGACTAGGACTATATTTAGGGTTCTGTTTTTGTGCTGAGAATAGAACTAAATGAGTGCAGAGGCCCAAATGTGTCACTGAAATAAATATTGGCAGTATGGATGTGTGATCAAATATCCAAATATATCAGAGACCGACTGCAGAACTTACAGTCAGTAATAACCCAGGTAGGGATAAAATTTCAAATAAATCTAGTATTCCCTTTACTTTATGTTTCCCACCTTTAGCTTTCCCTCATGTTTTGTCATATTGCCCCTTCAGCTGGCAGTCAGTGGTGGTGTTCATCAGCTTGGATGTGGTGGGTTGGCCTTGTCCTGCAGCCAGTTGTGCACCCAGCTGCTCTCATTTCTCTCCTCCATGGGACGGGGAGATGGGTCAAGGTAAGGACTGGGAGATGTCTCACCAGTTACTGGAGGGGCAAATTAGACCTGACTTGGGGTAAATTAATTTAATTTACTGCCAAATAAAATAGATTTGATCGGTGAGAAACAGAGACGAAATTAAAACAACACCCTCCTACTCTCCCCTCCTCTTCTTCCAAGGTGCAATTTCACTCTTTCCTTCTCAAGTTCTCTACCTACTATAGCCCCAGCCAGGGATTCTTCCAAGCTCGGTGCTTGCAGGGCTGCTCCTCCTGCTTTTCCTCCTGCTTTTCCTCCCACTTTCCCTCATGCTTTTCCTCACTCCTCCCCATCACTGCTGGGCAGTTTTTCCCTCTCTCAGACTTGTTCCCACAGAGGTCACTGAGGGCCTCAGCCGTGCCCTGGGCTGGGGTGGCTGCAGAACCATCTGGACCTGTCTGGAACTTTCCCTGTCCTCTCCTCACAGAGACCCCCCTGCACCCCCAGTGCTGACCCCTGGGCATGGACACCCAACACAATGCACTGATTAGCTTTACACTTATCATGTTTTAATCTATTTATTCATGTAAGAATGCTGCTGATGTTAATGAGCTTGGGCTTTGTCTGTAAGGATGCAATGACTTTTTTAAGATTCCATAAGATTCTTAACAAGACTGACATACTTTGTTCTAGGTAAGCACAGTGAGAGTGAGGGCTTTTTTCTGCATTGCCTGTGACAACATCAGATGCTTTCACAAGCTCTCTGCCTCTGAAAGACTGCAGAAATACCTTGTATTAGGGACAGCTGATGGGTGAGTACACAGTATGTTGCAAAGGCTTCCACTGAGTAGAGACCTGGGGAGGACCAATACAAATCCAACCCACCAGCATCTCTGCTCTGGTCTCTTCTTCCCCCCCTCCTTTGCTTGCCCTTCTGCCCGAGCTGGGGTGTTCAAAGGGAAACCAACTTCGACAGTATTTGATATGATAATGCTTGAAGGAACTGTTCACAGCAGTCCAAGATTCACAGCGCACCGTTTTGACCACTGCAAAGGTGCTGTTCGGATTGTCCCTGCCCGTTTCAAGTCATGAAGAAAGTGATGACAGGAAAACTGGAAAGTAATCCTCCTATACCATTGAACAAGAGCTAGTTCCCAATTGCTGTCATGGAAATTAAAGGAGAACTTCACAGTTTTTCTGGTGGAGAGTAGGGGATAGAAATGTTTGTCCCTCTGAAGACAATTTTGCAGAAGTCAGAATTTTTTCTCTTTCTACACATGCATGTTCTAAAAAGGATAGACCTAAAAAGCACAGAATGTTAGCAAATTATTGAATGAGAGATGCTGCCTCCACAGCTGTGGGAAGCCACTCCTTGAGATGCCCTCACATGCCAGGTTCTTTTGTTCCTCCACACTGATGATGTGCTTTTGGAGAACAAACTCACCCACTTCCCCTGAAAGTCCAGTTCAGAAAACCTCCCTCTTCTCCAACTTTTATGGAAATTCAAATCTGGAAAGCAATGAACTCCAAATATGTCCGTAAGTGAAGAAAGACAGTATTTGTGAGCAGGGAAAGAGTATCTTGCCATTCGGGCTAATAGCTTGTCTTCTTTATAAGAGCAGGTAAAGATAGCACTACAAATAAGCACGAGGAGTTACTGTCCATTCAGGTTGGCTAAAAATCTGCACTGTCAGCTGAAAAATTCAGGTTAATAAATACATAATGCATTGTAACTTTATGTGCAATGGCTATCTGTTTACTAGCTCTCTGCTTTTCCAAATTCCTTCTACAAAATATTTTTTATTAAGATACAACATGCCGTGTTTCGATGGAGTCCTGCAGGGAGAGATGCAATTAAGTATGTTATACAATAATGCATTTTTTACATGTTTTTCTTACACATAATGTATTTGTGAGCATTATACAGGCAGGAAAAATGCTGAGCTCAGTATTTCGGTCTTTACATCTCTGTACCATACTGGCTGCTTCTGCAGTTTTAGCACAAAAGCGGTAGTTTCAAAACCAGTATTAATGATGAGAAACGGAAAATAGTTCATTAATTTTTTGTACAACGATAGTGAGCGTGTTACTACCTAAAAGTTTGCAAATATTAGTTACATTTTTTAATTTTAATGGAGGTGGCTTAGGGTTGTAGCTGTCTGAAAAAATCTCTAAGAGTGGCAACGAAGCAGAAATAAGCTTGATTTTTGACACTCAAATGCAATATCATGGTTAGTTAATACTTTTTCATAACTTATGAAAAATAATGATGACAAAAACCTATTTGGTTAGCAGTTGTTTTCCTTTTGTTACAACTGGACTTATTTTTTGTCATTTGTCCAGGATTTTTTTGAGTTTCTGAGATGCTGGACTTCCTGAAGAATCTTTTTTTGGTGCATTTTGTGCAGCTGCATAAATTTAAGATGAGGATATCCTTTTAACATATTTACCCTCAATTTTTGTTTTTCTGATGATATCATAACTTCTCCTTTCTTCTCACTTATATTCACAAGAATTCCATTTAACTTTCTCCAAAACTGGATCATCTGATTAAAATCAAAAGGTAAAATCCTTGCTTTATAGTACTGAATTCAGTAGTTCAGTAGGAAATAAATGCATTGAATGAGTTTTTAATAATCTGATAAATCATAACAGTACCTTTATTACCCAATTAATTTACTACTATGTCCTGTAAGTAATAATTAGTAGCAGTGCAGTTTTCCTAACTTGGTAATGCTGCAATAATGGATTAAACCTTTTGAACTGTAAATGTGGATGAATGTCTTTTATGGGAAGTAACACAAAGTTTTAGAGGTTAAATTATGAATGTTTTATGAATGAAACTTCTACCTGTGGGGTAACTGTGACAGCTTTATAAACAAATAGCTGATAACTGAGAAAATATATTTTGGTATGTACGTAAGAGGTTATTGTATTGTATTTTTAAGAAAAAAATTGAGAGAACAGAATGTATTCAGTTATAGCATTTCATGTCTTATTATGCAACAAACGATCTGCAGATATGTGTAAATTAAAATCTTGATGAAATAAAAGATAATAATTTTTCCTCTACTTTTTTGAACTTCCAAGTGATCAGACTTATTCACAGGATAACTGCAAAACATCTTCCTTATATTGACAATGTGGGTGTCTGTGCTCACTGACGCATTTGTTTGAATTCTGGGTGGTGATTTGCTTTCTGTTCTTTAAAGCAGGAAAAAAAGCTATATTCCACCTTTGCAGCTAATCCAAAAGGTAAAGATAACCCTGATTTTTTTAGATTTCTGTATTTTGTAGATGCCAGACAGGGCCCAAATTCAATAGCCAGGGAATGCTGTTATGTCAGCTACAGATGTAGTCAGCGAGGACTGCTGAAATACTTGCTTGTGATTAATTTTAGAATACCTGTAGTTTGCTTAGAGTGCCGTGGCAGTCAAATTCAGCAGTATGGTTGATATGGTTTCACATTAAGCCTTTTAAAACAGAACTTTTAGGTCACTTTGGTGTGTGCAGAACTCCATGAGTGTCAGCTACTCACAGCCTTTATTGCATTTGCCTCTTCAGTTTGTCTTTGTGTGATATCTGTAGTTCATGATCCAGATTTTTACTACTGCTCGGTCGTTCCAGGAAGTACAGTAGTACGTTGCTAATTGATGGCTTAATTATAATCCTAGCTGGTGACTCTCGTGTTGATCTTTAGTCTTGTTTTCAAGCTGTTTGATAGGAGCATGTTCATTTCCTTGGAACACCTGTAGGTGGAGAACACGTAACCAGGAGTTACCTGCTTTTTTAAACACTGCTTCTTGTGTGATGTACTCTTTGATACGAATTTGTACTTTAGTAAGCAAGCTCCTATTCCAGAACTGCCAGTTCTCTGATGAACTGCAGTGAAATCACTTCTCAGGAAGAGCGATCAGGAAACGGAATGTGAAGACTGCCCCTGTTTCTGTGCAGGTTTCACTGAGGTGAAGGTAGTGACTGGAAAGAGACTGACTACAATGACAGAAATAATTCATAAACACTCCACCCTCGATATATTCTAGAAAGATTTGGCATGAGCTGATGGAGTAGACTTTCAACTGAGACAACAGCATTGTACTGTGCAGAATCAATGTCTCAAAATTCTGAATAGTTTATAACTTTCATCTTGGTTATTAACTTTTACTTGGCTGGAAGCTGACATAGCTCTGGGAACTAAGCAGGATAGCAATATGTGTGAGAAGGATCTTTCTAAGGATCAGTGACTCTGTCTTCTGGCTGAAAAGAAAAATTGAAGAATTTTTGATTGAGTTTTACTTGAGGACAAAGGTAGAAAATACTAAAAGGTGTCTCAGAATTAGCATTCCGAAAATGATATGGAAATGCCAGTAGCAAATAAATATTCCATTAGTTCCTCTAATATTAATTTTACTTTTTGACTGCAAAGATTTTCATATTCTAAAGTATATTGTAAGTACCTCTCAGAAAAACTTCCTTATTACATTCATGTTAAATAGGAAAAGTTGGTTCAAATAATTTTTGAGAGCAATGGTGTTATCTTGAAGTCAACTTAGAAATTTCATTGATACTATGGATTATTGATTGACAAGAGATGGCAGTATAGCAGCTGTATTTACCCAGTAATGAACAAATGTCAGAATATGAGACATGGTTAAAGTTTGTAAAAAGGCATTTGGGAGCCTAGTTCAGCTCTTTTAGATTATTTAATCACTCCAGAAAATACTATCCTCTTGTTAGGAATTGACTTGTATCAGGAAGATGTGGGTTAATGGACTGAATTCTGCAAGTTAATTCTTTACTCGCCCACATGAGTTGCTGCAGAGACTGAAGAAGCTTCCAGCCCATCAGAGCTGTGCTCTCCAGTCCCTCATCTCTGTGTTGAGTCCAGCTTTAGTGCAGAGAGGAAATGTCCCAGCTTATTTTGTGATCTAATTTCAGTTTAGTATCTTGGCTGGAAATGCCTATGTAACCATGTGGAGGCACAAGATGAAGTTTTCTACTCTGGAGTTATACTCAGGTAAATCTGAAGGAGACACCTCCTGCAAGCTGTGTTTGCTCTCCAAGTTCTTGAGAATATCAGCACTGATGATCTCAAAATCACACAAGATTTAAAAAAATTATGAGACAACTAAATGATCAAAGAGAGTTCCCATTTAGACCTTCTTTTATAGATATGATTTTGCAAATATTTTTTTAATTTTAGTTCGCATCAATTTTTAAAGGGAATTTGGATGTCTGTAGCAAAGTAAACCCACCATATTATATTATAGCAGTATACCAATTTCAGTGGATCTAGAATGTGACAGTAAAGATTATTTGTATGCATTGAGCTTTATGTACATGTCTAAACAACAATCCTATTTATGGTGTCTTGTAACCTATGTGTACAGTTGGATAAACAGTTTAAGTATTCATGTGCATTATTTTGATATGATGGAGTGCAGTACAGTAAGTACACCCAAAAGGATAATACTGCTCCCTCCTCTTGTGCTGGGGAGACCAGCAGGGACTGGCCATTTAGGGCTATCAGCAAACCAATACTGTGCTAGGGTGAAAGGAAGCATATGAATCATAAATGTAGCATGCTTCACCTGTTTTGTTGCTAGCTTTATGATTTCATGCTGCTTAAGCATTATGATTTTGTGATTGAACTGTCTGTTTTTCTCCCTTGCAGTGTAATAAGATGACATTGAAGGAAACCCTCCTCTTTGGGTTATAGCATGTTTAAATATATCAACACTGGATCTGAATCCTTGAATTAGCCCTGATTTGCCCTCTATTCTTTTCAGCCTGTGAGTTTGCAGTTCTTCTAAATTACTGCATGGATACTTCAAAGAGAAGAGTAACAAGAGTCAAGAAGTTTTTCTTCAGATTGAGAGTGTTTGACTCCCATTTTATTGCTTCCTTTTTCTTCCATGTCATCTTCTGTTTATATTTCATACTTGTTATACAGTTAATAGAAAAAAAAAGGATAAAATGGCTGTAACACTTTTCCTACCAGTTTAAGCCCAGATGTCAGTATGAGATTTTATATTAAATATCCATATTTTGGAATACTTCCTTTTGAAAGAATATCCACATTTCCAATGAAGAGCTTTGTGCTGGAAGGCCCATTAGAAATGCCAGTGGTTAGCTGAGCTCTTTTTTGTTAAATAAAATCAGTCTTTATGGTACTTTAAAGCAGTAGGTGCTGCAATCCCCTTTTGACAAATTCTGCAATAGTTTGGCATCAAATTTTAGCATAAATTAAGGTAACTCCAAGGATGATCCAGTTGTGTTTGACTGATTGTGTCCTTTGTGGCCATTATTTGGGAGGAGATTAGCTGGACTTGTGCTGCCAAAATTCCTCATTTCTGCCTTACTCCTGACATACTCCCTCTGTGTTACTGATGGAATTAAGAGTGAGGTTAAACCATCTTTAGGAACTCAAACCATGCTGATGGCCAGGTTCTCTCCATGCTGTCTTCAAGGCAACCAAAACATCGATGAGCTTGAATTAGTATTTAGAGGTGTTCTTCCTCTGGTTCCTTGAGTATCCTGTAGCTTTACTGATTTTTTTAAAAACCTTGAAACAAATAAGAAATCCCGACTCTGTCAAAAAGAACCCGGTGCTCTTCAGGGCTCTCTGCTACACCTTAGTGTGACCTCAGGTACTCTCAACTCTGTCCTGTGAATAGACAGAGCACAGGTCTTGTCATGTCCAGAGCTTCCCCACTGTCTTTGTCAGGTACTTAGTACTTAATACATTTATCTACAGATTTGGTAGCATTAACCAATCATTAATATCAGTATTTAATTTGATTTTACTAAAAAATTGGTAGATCATGTTCCCCATAATTCACATTTTAATTAAGTTGGTGGGTAGTAAACCACAGCTGGGACCAGATTTTTAATAATGCACCTTTGTATAAAGGTGTGGATAGGCATCTTCTAAAAGCACAGACATGCCTAATTCCCATTGATCCTCAAGTAATTCTCAGAGCTCATTCCGGTTTTTATTACAAATTGGGTGCCAACCTGCAACTTTTTCATCGTGTTCTTGGGTCTGCAAAGCAGCTGCTGATCTGTCAGTCCTTTGCTGTAAATGGGTGCAGAGGTTATTGCTTGTCTGTGCGGCAAATCATGGTGGGTGACTTTAAAAGGGATTCCTTGTAGCTATGGGCTGTGCAGGGAGGAATTTTGGCTCCGAGTCTCCTCTGTGTTAAGGAGCCCCTGTTTGGCTCTCAGAGTGTAAAAAACTCCTCTCAGTGAGAGGAAGAAAGCAGGTGTGGCAGATTCTTTTCCCCACTTCTTGTTTCTACAGTGGCGTCAGAAGCCCTGAAAGTTCCCAGACCTCCAGGTCCCTTCAGACCATTATGAGTTCTGATAACTCAGAGTGACCTGTAGTGTAATTAGATAATTAGTCAAAATGTGATACTCAACTTTTCTAAGCAGAACCCAGCGAGTACACTGTAGTTTTTAAGTTAATTGGTCTTTAAAACTGTAACTATTAGTGTTTTTTTCTCACTGTTTTGTTTCTGCTTATTAGTTCAGCCAAGGAATAGACAAATCCGAAGTTTTTTCAACAGAAAATATCATCCTGCTCCAGAAGATCTTTCTGTGCTTTTTCAAAGAAAAAGATGGAAGTTTTGTTTGGAATTCAGAGGAAGAAAGATCAAACTCTCAGTCAGTTTAGACATAAGATATGAACAAAGGGATTTGACACAATAACATGTCATTTAGGTTGTTCAGGTTACACATTTATTTGAGAATATTCTCTTCTTCTTCTGAATAATTTATTTTTTTATCAGTGTAATGTTTTATGCCTTGGATTTTTATAGCAAATTTGCATTTCTGATGCTCCTATTAGACCAGAGCGATAGAGTTTGATAACAGTTGCAGGGTTGGACACAGATGTGTTAGAAGAAAAAGTTCCAGGGATGAAAGTTCTCTATCACTGTAGCTTTAGAGCCATTACTTATAGGAATATTCCAGACCAACAACTACTGCATTTCAGATAAAAAGTGACATTGGTTTAAACAATTTTTAAAACTATTTGCTGTAAGTTCTGTTTGTTTCCTTTCCTTTAGTGTTCTGAAACTTTTGGCTGTGAGCTTGCAGCATTTTCTCATAATTACAGAATGTTAGAAACACAATTTAAAAAAAGAAATGAGATTTTAAAAATATCATAATGCAACTGTGTGAGTGGTTAGATGAGGAGGGATACCAAGTAACAGGAGACTCATGAAAAATCATTGAGTGTTGCCAACGCAGTAAAAAGTAAGAGAGATATAAATCAAAATAAGCACTCATTGTGTTGTATTTAGATAGTTTGCCATTCACCTTCTTGGAAAATAGTACTGTTATGTTTCCATTCTGGTGGATCCTTCCATATGCAGTGCTAACTGAGCTGAATACTAGAGCAAATGTAGAAGTCATTTGCTACAAAACAGCAGTTCTGAAGTTCTCAAAGCTGTGGTGGTAGGTTCCTCTTCTGGTTTTGCCTTGAGATGAGATGACCCTACATATTGGGGTTTTTTTTGTTCTTTGGGCTTTTTCATAGTGAATTCCTTCTGAGTGTATATTCCTGATACTAACTGGTAAGTCTACTAAACTGGTAAACAACTGCAATCATCAGTATGAGAGAGGTCTACAGGAAGAGGATGTCTTAGGCTCAATTCATCCCACACTTTGGCGTATTCTGCCATTTGAGACATCTTGGTGGTCTCTAAGGCATTCTCAAGGAGTTGGTGTTCTCTCCATCTGCCCCCTCTCCAGCAGCTGGCAGTCTGAAAGACTCCTATGCTTAGGAACATGTAATGAGCCCACTTGGTGAGAAGGTAAAAGTTGGTGAAAGAAGTTGTCAGGAGCAAAAAAGGATGTGAAAAATAAACTCAAAACATTTGAATGTACTGCAGCCCCCGACAGTCAGAGGAAGATGCATGAATTCTAGAAAGACAGTAAACCATGAGGAAATTGTATTGCTTTTTCAATTTGTATTTTAAATAATACGAAAGCTCGTGTTAAATCCTTTCAACTTTGAGCTTTATCATATGATGAATTGTATCTCTGTGCAAATTCTGACTCATGAAGGCTGAAGACAATATTGCTCCAGACCCCTGCTGAGGAATACCACGCAGATGTTCATGGATCGTGATCTTGTGTTTTCCACTGATCAATAACTGTCATCTGTCCCCTGAAGAAGCTTTACCCTGTGTTTAGAAAAGCTCTGCCCTGTCTCTGGGGGAGCTGAGGAAGCACAGGTTTTAGTGATGTGTTCAAGATTACATGAGAAGTTTGTAGCAGAGATTGGAATAAACCCCAAAGCTCCTGAACTCTGTTCTTTAACTACAAGACTTTTTTCTACTGTTTTCTCTGTGGCAAAGCCCTCTCTCAGTTCTGCTTATTCCTCACTTTATCCATCTGGACGTGTTAGTACTGTCTGTAACACAGTTAAGTTTTCAAAGATAGAAGTAGTTTAGGAAAAACAACTTGCATGGTGAGCTCCCCTGTGCAAAAGACATTTCAAAGCAGACTTCTAACTCAAGTAAACCGCTTGAAATCTCGAATTAAGATAGGACTACATAAAACAGTTTGCATGCTGTATAAATTGGAAAGTAAGGACTAGAAAATTAAAAGATATTATAAAACCAGGTGTTTCAAGGTAGAACTGCCAGACTTGCAGGTGAAATCATTATAACCTCGATTTTTTTTTTTTTCCCTCATGGTAAAACATAGAAATGCCTTTATTCTCTTTATAGGTGAGCTGCTAATTCAAATGCCCATACCTGCCTGCATGACGAAGGGAATCTGAATGCCTGACCAGTGCAATAGCTCTTATTGTTGAAAGGTTCCATTCACAAAGAAGCTGTGTAAGTTAAAAATGCCAAAAAATTCAAAAAGAACACCCCCCCCCCAATTAGATCAGGTACAGAGGAATTCAGTCCTATAGTCTTCAGCGACTTTGATGAACAGAATGCCAGTTGGTTTATATGCTATTAGATAATTTCAAGCATTCTTTTAATCCTTCAGTTGCTACTAAAATCAGTTTATAAGGTAATGAGGCTCAAATGATGCCTTCTGTATATATTGTGCTTTCTTAAGATAAAAATTATATGTTAATTATATATTTCAATAAAAGTAACCATGTCTGTGTAACTATTGCATAGAGGCATGATTGAAATAGAAATGTCAAGGGAAAAAAAAGAACAGAAAGGAAAGGAGAAACAACAAAAAAAGAGAAAAAAAAAAAAGCAGCAGAGCTGCTGCTTACAACTACCTGAAAGAAAGATTATCTCTTATCCTAGTTTCCTCTTGCTGAAGGAAATGTGATGTGATCAGGTCACTGCATGTAAAATGCTGTAAGAATGTGATCTGCACTTCATCATTATAAAATTCAAACATTCTTGAACCTTTTATTCCCCCCTGTTCATATTTATCTTTTTGGTCCTGCCTTCATTGGGTACCACATTTGTATTGATAAATTGTAGGTACTTGGAGATGTATTGATGGGCTGAAGACAGTTCAAAATGTGGAGTGCTGTGGCTTTGCATATCATTACACCTACCTCGGTCTTTGCCTCTTGAAAGCTGTCGATTTGTGCATTATTGCTATTCAGGCTGATAAATGACAGTAATTGTTCTTAAGTTGAAGAGCTGGCTTAATGTGCTGACTTGCTTGGGAATTCTGAGCACCAGGGTTAAACTAGTGCTCCACTGGTTCTAACAAAATGGTCTTTTCCAGCTCAGAATAGATACTTAATTGAATTACTTTAGCTTTCATGCATTTTGCAGCTTTGCATTTGAAGAAAAAATATTCATAACAAGATCAGGGAATTCAGAGCTGTTCATAGGGAGGTCAGGCTTGGTATGTGCCCCCACTTCAAGGCACCTGCTCCCAGTGGTGCCACCACAATTTGAAAAAAAAAAAAAAAAAAAAAAAAAAAAAAAAAAAAGTTGAGAGGGAGAATATGTTAGTACTATAATGGCACTGAGAAAGACGTAAAAAATTAGATGGAGATGTATCATTATTATTTTTTCTGCTGTCCCAGTGGTGGAACTTGGTAAGACACACATATAAAGATGAAATACAGCTCATTTTCTGTGATTTTTAAAAGCAGAGTTTTTCCATGTGTAGTGGCACTGATTTTTCAGGATATTTACTCTGGGAGAAATGTCTTAGAGCCTCTGTTAATTTAAAAAACCCCCACAACAACAACTTTCTATTTTCAGGCATAACTCAAGAAGAATTCCTCATGAAATATGGATATTTTTTCTTGAATAATGCCCCCAGAATTCAAACCAGAATTCAAAATTTTCAGAAGCTGAGTGTGCCTTGTATTGAGTTGTTCACATTTGGCACTGCTTATGTGTGCTGCAGTACAAATTAAGGCTCACAATCGAAGTGATTCAGTGTCTCAGGTTTCCTTTAGCCAATTGTCTTTGTTTTAAACAGTTTCTGTATAGTTCTTTGGGGTGAAAGCTCTGCATTTCCACTTTACAAATCGATGCAAAGAATTTCAAATCAGATTGAAAGAACTGAGCTCTTAAAGAAGAAAATAACAGGATTCAGAGTGAAATTCATGTACTTCATTGTGATTCTCTATGGTGACATATAAATATTGAGTGGGATCAACCCCTTCCACATGAGGTACAGAAAGTGTTTCCTTTAACCCTTAAGGATAATATATTTATTAGTGGTGTTCTGTAGTTCCGAGTGTGGCATTTGGGATTTCCTGGGTCAGCATCAGAAACATATTGATTGTTCATTCAGGGAGAATTTAAGTCACAATCTTATTGCAAGATTCTTGCCTTTTATTGTTTAACTGCTGTAGCTTCAGTGTGTGATGTATATTTTCAAGCAAAAATTATAAAAACACTGGGAAAAAAGTTCATTATTTATTTAGTCATCTTGACAAACAGGAGTCCTTTTTCATAGTCTTAAAAAGGAAGATTACATTCTGACATTGCCAGAAAAGCATATCTTTTTCTTTTACAGAGACTTGTGGCTGTTACGTGACGTAATTCAAGGTTATTCAGACGTTCTCCTCAGAGCTGGGGTTTTAAATCAGTCACCTACATCTACCAAAGTAATCACCTACCAACTTCTGTGAATCCAAGTGTAGATTTGATGCTTGGGACCCCTGAAGATTTCCCACAGGTCTGCAGATGTACTCAACAAGTCTTAGTTGATCCAGGAGTGTTCCTAAAGCTGACAATTGAGCAGGGAGGCAGAGAGGGTTATACTACTCATTTACTACTTACTGTTTTGGATGGCCAGCTCCTCAGGGAACATTTATGTTGTTTACATTCATTAGATGTTGGGGTTCATCTACTGAGTGTGAAAGAAATACTTGGTTATATAGGCTGTGAAAAATTTCAGCTTTATTCCTTCCTATTTGTTGCGAAACAAATTCCTCAACTCCACAGATATTTGTGTGTTTACTGAGCTAGAATTTGTTGAATTTCCTCCATTCCATGCCTGAAAGACATTTCCCAGTAGGAAAAGGCTTGTTACCTCACTATAATAGTCTGGAAAATGTAGATTTCCCTCATTTATCTGCTTTAAAATTAAAAAAATACTACTTCCTTACGTTTGTGATAGGGAAACAGCATTAACTGAATTCACAGGAAGGTGGACTTTGTAGGCCTTGTGTGGATACTGTTATTTCTTCTCAGTTTTATTCAACCACTTTTCTTCACTGAGCTCATTTTTTGTTATTCATGAACCCTAAAGCCCTTGCAGCATAAACCTTAATGGGTACTATCTTTCACATGCTGATCTTCACATGCCCAGTTTTCTTGCAGGGTCTCTGATCGAAGGTTAAAGAATATTGTGACTCAAGCTTATATTTTATTTTTCTTAATCTACTCTTCTCCAGCTCTTTAAATCTGTGCTATTCAAATCAGGATAAAGAAGATAATAGAAACGTTTGGATCACAGAAGAACTTTGGAAATACGTAATTCAGAATTTTTATGCTATTGAGCACATTTAATATCTGTCCACTAATTTTATATAATTGCTAATATGTTTTACCCCCAGAAATTATTTTAAAGAAAAACGCCTAATCTTTTTAGTTCCAGGAGAACTCTGAAAACATAGAGCTGTTGTTATTGATTTGTTTCTGGCAGTGTTAATAGTACACTGTATATATTGTCCTTTCAAAGCACAGAATGTCTCTCTGCTGAAGACCAACAGATGTCATCTTTCTGAATATATGGACTGAAGGAACATTTGTGAACTGTTTTATTCAGCCAGTTGGGGTCATGACTATTCTAAATTTAATAATCTGTGAGTGATAACTTTAAAGGCTTCTCCATTTAGAGGTAAATGCAGGCACTACACAAATGTAGTCCAAGCTACACCTCTGATTCCAGTGTAACATGGGGAAAGGAGCATATTTGTTTTAGGGCTCTGAGCATCTGCAGGTTCCACTGAAGTGAGTTAAAATCCAGAAGAGATGGCCAGTTATGAAAATTGGAACTTTAAATATTTTGGGCAGTTCACTTGATTCCTTTGTCGATGTGAATTCCTTAAGGTTTGGTTTAGAATGAAATTTAACTTCTCTTAACTGAACTGTTAGAATAATGTTCTCTGGGAAAGATAATACTGAGGAGAAAACTAAGGTGAGTATTATGAACAGGAAAGTGATTTTGGTTTTTTCTTTCCATGCATTTCCTTCTTTTTTTTTAAAGGATCACTAAAAGAGTTGCAAGAATGTGGTCTTGCATCATGCTGCATCTATAACTATCATTTCCAGCTGGTTGACTGTCAGCTGACCTAATGGAAATTCCCTGTACTGACTGATGTTACTTTATACCCCCTGTCTGACTTCCTCCAGCTTTTCAGGTGGTTGGGCTGTAAGTTTGGAGCAGTCATGGTTGGGTCTGTGTTTGTCCTACAGCTGGGCTGCCTGCCGAGGGCTGGTCTCACTTCTTGTATCCCTCTGGGCATGACTTTTCTTTGCACATGTATGCACTGTTAATGTGATCCAGCAGGAGATAACTAATGCAGGTATTTCATGGTTGGAAAGGAGGATGGGGAAGGTTTTGCTGCCTGCTTTTTTACTTCCCTATGTTAATCTGTATGCTGTGCCAGGATTAATTTCTGTTATGTATTCGGTGCCCCTTCCAAATCAGAGCTCCACAACTTTACTTGGCAGTGCAATTGAGGGTGAGGGTACCCACACTGGGAATCTTATCACAATTGACCAACTCCTTCCTCCAGGAAGGAATAAGAAAGACAAATTAATTGTTACACTAAATAATAATTAAAAAAATGCTTCAGAAAAGCATCTACCAGAGGCTGGAGTGGAATGGATCTTGAGGCAAAATTCTTATTTAAAGCTTATTTAACTTTTTTGCCCTGTGTGATGTACTCTCTAGAACAATGTTTTCTGAAAGGGTGAACTCTTCTCCCGTAGGCACGCAAATATTGTTATAGGAACCTATGCATCACCCTTAATTTAAGTTTGCCCAGCCTTTCCAGTTAAACAAAATGGTTTTCAGTGTCTTGAAACTTTGTTAAATGTCACCTATTTTTGCACTCTAAAAACTTACAAGTTCCTGAAATTTGTGTGTTTCAACTAAAATGTTCTCGTTTTGAACTCAAGTGTGTTTGAGAACTAGATTGTAGGAAATGTGTTATTGGCTAACATTCAGATCTCTTGCACTTGTTTTTTGGAAGGTTTAACCTTCACTTTCTGTGCAATAGATCTATAGCAAGAGGACACATTTGGGTTTTTTGCATTTTGGTGACCACATTAGAAAAATCAGTTATGACTTGGTCACGTTTATGGGTGTTCATTAGAAAGCTTTAATTTGGCAGATAAGTTTGTCAGGGTCAAGATTTCTGCTTTGGAAAATGCTACATTAGAATGTAATTACATCTTGAAAGTGCTGTCCTGCAAGTTTAATATCTGTTCATGAAGCATCATGGTTGATACAGTGGTAGGAATAATTCCAGGATTGTGAAAGCATTAAGGATTAATTTTGGAAGTTATTTGGAAGTTGTCCCAGTATCTGTGTGTTACTGTGGCTCCACGTTCCTTATTGGCTCAGTGATTGCAGGAGCTCTGCTCCTCTGACTTGGGTTTGTGTAGCCAAGGTGGTTGATGGGATCCTGCTGTGTCAGATGGGGCAGTTGAAAGGGTCCAGGTGAAATAACAGTAACCTCCAAACCACACTCAGAGTCTTTCTGCTTTGAAGAGAACACCAACTCTGTGAAGCCTTTGGGGTTTTTTTGTTGTTGGGTTTTTTATGTTTGTTTGTTTGTTTGTTTGATGTTTGTTTAATACTAAGACAAAAGCCTGAACCTTCACTTACATCAACTCCCCCTTGCCCAACATTTCTCCCTTCCCCACCCGTCCCAACACCTGCTACAGAACCTCATTAGGCTGAGTGAGAGCACCTGGGGGGAATTATTTATAAGGGCGTGTCTCGCTTAGTTCTGCAGTTGAAGCAGCTCTGGTGAGTCCTCTGTGCTCTTATTTTTCTACCTGCATCTGGAAAACCTCCAGTCCTTTCTGACAGAAGAGGTATGTGTGCGGAGTTTATGACTATGTATAGCTGGTGTAAAATTCATGTGTTTTGTGTGAGAGATTTAGAAAGGGTTGTTTGATACAGTAGTGGTTATTTGGTGATGAGTTCGACTTTTGCTTATCTTTGGAAGTTTCCATGAAAGCTATGGCAGAGGGATCTGTAGTATTCAGAATATATGTATTTTTAAACCAATGAGCTGGCAAGGATGTCAAATCTTTTGCTAGTAATGCCTGATTAAAACATGTTATATATTCATGTGAAACAACCAAAGAAAAGGGAAGAGGAATTTGCAGCACTTTAAAGTAGACTGCACATTTATGCAGTAGAATTCAGGTAAATGTAAAAGTGTGCAAATACTTCCCTCCTTGGTTACTATTTTTGAGAAATACAGGATTGTGTGCATCACAAAGGGATGTCTGTAACACTTTTCCTGTTGCATACTTAGTCTGTGAGGGTATTTCAGGCTTTTCAGAAATTAGCTAACAACTTCAAACGTCCTAGCTTCCTCCACTGTCTCTGTAAAAATATAGAAAGCACAAAAATTTTGGTCTGGAAAAGTTGCTGGAAGAATAACTTGCTTGAGTTAGGTTTAAAATGCAGAGTTTCTCTTTTTTTAATTCATGTTAATTTTTTACTGATGTTTTAGAGTCACTTTTGTGATAACATGAATAAAACAAGTCAAGCTCTGAAAGTAAAATACCTCTTTCTAAGCTTAATTCATTTTCAGTTTAAAAGCTCTCATTCATTGTGAACTCTTTTTACAGTCTTCTCCCCAGGTGTAGGTGGGAAGATTCACAAAAAGACATAAATATTAAAGTCTGCATTAACTGCATGTTTTCTATTTTCTTTTTTCCTAAAGAAATGTTTGGATGCTGTTTTTGAGGAGCTGAAATCATTTGTGTTGGGCTTGTTTGGTTTTTTTCCTCTGCTCACTTAATTCCCATTGATCATTATCTAATTATTTTGTGTTTCTTTAAAAAAAAAAAATAATCCAAGGAATAGTTACCAACAATAACAAAGATATTGGAGTTCTTAGGGCAGTGGTGGTTTTTTTGTTGTTTTTTTTTTGTGTGTGTGTGGGTTTTTTTTGTTTGTTTGGTTGGTTTTTTTTGGTTTTTGGTTTTTGGTTTTTTGTTTTTTTTTTTTTTTTTTTGCATGTCTTGCCTTTTTAAATACACTTTTCAGTTTCTCAGTGTGTGGGAAAATAGATACACGTGTGTTTCACTTTTGTGTCCTGGTAGAACCCAGTTGAGCTTTTGTGTCGTTTTTGAATGATGCAGAAAAGTGGTACATTGCTTTAAGCAGAAATGCACTTGGATTTTGAATGCATAATGAATACTGTGTAAGGAAACAAACCCAGGGAAAGTTTTACATCTGTGTGTTCCTGTAATTTTTTTTTTTCATTTTTCTTTTTCTTTCATGGTTTGTAAATGAAATTGGGGAGTAAAAAAAAAAGTATTCAGAACAAAACCAAACTCCTGAGTGCCCCTCCACCACCTCCTCAAGCACCCAGTGTCTTGTCTACTGCAGAATGACTGTCTCTGTAAGTTAACCATGGGGAGAGGTGTTTTTTTTTTTTCCTGACTGTGCACAAATAAAAGAACTAACAAAGAAAAATTCTCATTCTGTAGAGCACTATGTGGGGAATTAAGAGAAAAAAGGCCTTAACTACTTAGGGCGTGAAGGGACTTGTATTTGAATCCGGAACTTGTTAATTTGGCAACATACAGTGTTTTTCCTCTTTCATCCTAAGGAAAAAAGTATTTTTCATGCTAATTTCCCATAAATGTGATCATGAACTACATTACCTTCATTTGGTCAATTGATTTCTTTTGACAGAAAAGGAAAATATTAAGTATGCAGTGAATAATGTCATATATGAATCTACCGAGCAGATGTTTACTCCTGCAGGCTTTGCTGTATACAAAGCTCGTGGATTAAAGTAACGAACTGATAAGTCCATAAGGGTTTGCAGAATGAGGACTTTCCAATTTATCTTCTTTTCTGTAAGATTTCTGCCTACACCAGCTTGTACTCCAGGATCCAAGCTCATTTCCTGTACTTAGGTCTTTGAGTTGTTTCTGCATTTGACTTTGTTTCCAGGAACACACAACAAATCTGTGATCATTACAGCATGTCATAGTAATTAATAACCTTTGGTTTCTCTTTGTGGAGCAGACCTGATAGTTTTAAAGGATAATTTAATCTAAAATCAAGTAGTAGAGAGATAAGGGAGAGCATTAGTTTTTGTTGTAACAGATGCATTTCTTGCCAAGACTGACCAAGTGGCTGAGATAGCTTCATTATTTTAGATGGATAGCTAATTACTGTCCTTCTTTTATTATTCCTATTTCTGTCCTTCATGTGGTGGTTGTGAATTAGCTTTGTGCCATTTTCTAAAGTATCAGGCATTTTTATACATTTGGTATATTGAATGGCAAATGCTTGATGTAAAGTCTGCAGTTTTACTCCATAACCAGATTGTAAAATATGAACTGAATTAATCATAACTGCAAAGAGTAATGGCACATTTTCTCTTATTTTATCTTTACTGCCTTTCAGATCATGGTTTAAAACCTTCTACATCTGGTGCACAGAATGAGGCAGCAGCTTTGGTAGTGGATAGCAAGAGGCAAAGGTCAAACCAGAGGCTGCACAAATATTGTGCACTGGATTTATTGTTTTAATTAAGAGTGTGGCAGTTCATCATAAACTGTTTATGGTGTTTTTGCACAGTGCAGCATTTTGAAATCAACTGTTTTAATGAAAACATAATGTCATATCTGTCAAAGTTCTAAATATTTTGAAAGTGAAATATGAAAACAAGAACTTTAATTCTGGGTTTACTGGGATTAGCTCTTGGAATTGCTTTAAAATCCCTTATGTGTCATATCACAGGTAGCACAGTTCTGTGTTAGAAAGGGAATGGAAAATACTGTGTGGAGCTTGTTATTTAATTGTGAAAAAACATGCTGAGGGTTAATGTGTTGAAAGACAAAGCTGTTTGGATTTACATTGGAATGCCAAAATTAAGACATAAACAGAGATAAGGCACTTCCTTCTTCATAAGTAGTATGGAAATGCCATATCCTGATTGTGTATTTAAAAAAACCCACAAAACCCAACAAAAAAAAAGACCCAAGCGATAAACCCCAAAACAGAGTGAATCTTTAAACCTGGAAAGAAAGAAATCTGCTGTGGGCCATATGATGCTGTAATGTATTATCACTGGGGTCTCTGTAACTAATTATTTACAAGATCTAATGCCTTTCTGTGAACTCTCAAGGCAGAACATCTTATAGTCTTAACAAATTCCTGCTGCTGTTATGTATTTACATAGATTTGCAAGGCAATTTCGGTTACATTTTTCGTGTAGTCTGATAAAATATTTGTATAATCTGAAAATTATATTTTTTTTTTTGTAGTACTCTGCTTGGGAAATAGAAATTAAGTCAGTCATTAGATGCTAGGCCACAGTAGTTGACTGAGCAGGGTAATGTATGTTACATTTTGTGCTATACTTGGTCAAGTTTCATATATATCGTATTCCACGTTATTTTATTAAATTTAATATCTGCACTTCCTATTACCAGACATGCCTCTCATTCAAAGCACAGAGGCACAGTTCTCTAATCAGAAGTGACAAGCTATATACTTTCTTTCAGCCATTATTCGGTAGCCTAGAGCAAGGAGCTCTGTTTCCTTGAAAATGTTTTGAATTGGGTTATTTTTATTGAAGTATTAAAGTAATTCTTCAGATTTTAGGCTATTATTTAAGTACTTTTGGGAGAATGCAATAACCTCTGGATTCTGTAGCCTTTGTTATGTTAACAATTGTAGCTGCTAAATGTATCTTTTTAATGCTTGTTATGTAAGTGTCTGGAAAAATCATCTGACTGATGGAAACTAACAATATTTCGGAAATAAACAAGATTAGTTGACTAAATTAGTTTACTCTTGAAGTATGATATCAAAGTGACTCACTATTTAAATATACCAATAGGTTCTGGTCACCATACCTTCACCAACAAATGTTGCAACATATAGTTAATATTTGACAGATTTATTCTTAGAGTATGAAAATTAAACTTTCCTATGTTAAGACTGTCTGTTGCTTGTGATGATGTTGGTCCAAACCCTCTGCAAAAACATCCAGTGTTTAGGTTTGTTGATTATTGAATGGACTTCTGGAATCTGCAAATTTTGTGCATCCTTGAAAGGCAGAAAGCAGTGTGCAAGTGTCAGATTTGGTATGGAAGGAGAAAGGAAGCAGTTGTCCCAAACCTCAAAGATAGAGCTGCCTTTGCACCTCTTCTGAAATAGTACATCAAAGAGAAAATCAAGGCAGAAGGGCTTTATTATTGGGGGTATAGTCCTTTTGGGGTGCAGATGTTTTCTGAAAGGTGATCTTAACGTGTCAAGTGTTCCTCACAAGTCTTGTGTGTGTGTTTGTGAGGGGACATGTGTGAAGTACAACAGAAGAGTTGTCAATATTTATTGGAAGTAGGTGAACAATGTGAAGAGATACAGAGAGGGTGTTGTTAGCAGGTCTACCTGACATCAAAAGAAAATACTGGCCTTTGTTTCATGGGGACAGTGAGCCCTGTGGAATTTTGTGGTGATGTAGATGTGCATGTGAGAGAAAGACAGTGCTGAGAAACCAACTCCAATCTTGAACAAAGATCTTGATCTTCTAAGCAAATATCATGGGCACAATTTAAAATATTTTCACAATAAATTTCTGCCAGTTGTAGGCATTATCCGTAGCTTGTTGCTACTTGAGTGTTTGCTTGGGGGTGGGGGGTTCATTTTTTTGTTTGTTTGCTTGTTTGGGTTTTTTTTAGGAGTATCCTTTAGCTTTTGAGAGGTTTCTTTTTGATACTGCTTGATAGCACAACTGTTTTAAACATCAGCTTTCTTTACCAGTGTTATGCACAGTTTTGGTATATTTAAAAATGCAGTGGGAGTTAATCACAATGCTTGATTGACCAGGACTATTCTAGATCCACAGTTTTGTGTGTATATTATCAATTCAAATGATTGTGTTATTTTCTAATTCAGATGAATGGAAATATAGGAGATCCACAGGCATTCCTAAGCATGGAAAGAGAAATGGAAAGTACTTGTGAGCATGTTAAGGGAAAATGGGAAAACTTGCGTGCATTGTGAGAAATACCTATGCTGAAAACAGGGTTAAGTTTCATTATATTCCCAGGCACAGTGGCTGTGTGTGTGGTTTTGATTAAGTAATTACATGCATACTATACTGCTTGATTTGCAAATGCAAACTCTACCACATGCACAAAAATAAGTGACTGTTCTATGGAAAACATGGCCCTGAATAGATTTCTGTTTCTTACTTGAAATTCAACTATATAATTAATTTTTGAAATTATTTTGTCACCAGTTGAAGAATAAAACTAGGTAGTGTTCAAGTGGTTAATAGTGAAATAAATGAAATAGGTAGGAACTGATGTGAGCCAGTAGAGTAAAAACCCATCAGAGATGATGGAAACATGTTAGAAATTAAAGTACTAATTCTAATAATAACTAGCACTGCACACAGAGAATGAAAACATCAACAGAGTAATGACATTACATGTCTTAAATATTTTATAAGAAGCCCAGCAGTATTTTGAAAAGATACAGAGTGGCAGGAGAGGGCTTCAGTAGAAATGTAGATATACAGGAAATTCTGACCTGAGAAAAGCTGAAGGCAGGGAAAAGATTAGGGGGAAGTATCTCTAACGGGCCCTGTTTTCTTCTTACCTTCTGCTTGCACTCGCTGCTGGGCACAGGACACAAAGTTAAATTACCTGTTGATCTGCCCCTGCGACTTGTGCTTTACGTGGCCTGTCTTTTAGGGATGGAGTTGAGATGTGGCCATGCTGTATGACCACACAAACAGCTTGAGAACACTGCTGGGTCCCCCAGTTTGATTTCTGAACAGGTCTACGTTTTGCTTGGTGTTTAGTGAGCTCAGTGCTCTGTTCAGTCCTTAATGGTCAAACGAGGTGGTCTGCACTTTAGGAGTCAGTAGGTGAGGCAGCCAGTCCATGCTAAACTCAAGAGTAAATGCTGACCTGGGATATGCTTTGCACTTAGAAATGTGCTTTATACAGTGTTTTATTGCTCTCCCACAGACGTGACTGCCAGAAATTCATTAGTAATGGAAACATGACCAAAAAAAATACACTGTTCCAATTCTGCAGTAACATAGGCTAGTTTTAACCTGGTTTTACTCACTGCTTGAAGTGATACAGCTTGTTGGATATGATCTGGGAATTTCTTGGTGAAGTGTTTGGCAAAAGTAAGTAGGAGCAGGTAAAGGTAAAATTCCTTTCAACCTTGAAAACCTGTGGATCTTTTTCAGTTATGCTGCTCTGTAACACCACTAATGAATACAAAAATTCATTCGGTGCTCTGCTAAAATTACATGATAGAGCTTTCACTTAGGAAAGATGTATGTATTAATGGAATGTTTTACAACTGGGCTATGTTTAATTTTTAGAACCTTTATTTTCAAATCACAGATGTGTAAAGTTTGGAAATATGTCAGTTGCTTGACAGGGCAACAATCAAATTGTTCTGCATTTCAGTACATTGTACGTACATAGGAACACTTTGTATTTCAACTTGTAAGTCCTTAATTTAAAAAAAAAAAAAAAAATCATGTTTCTGCAGAGAAAATGCGTGCTGTCCCAAACATGTACTGGGGGGAAAAAAAAAAGGAAAAAATATTCCCTTTATAACTCCTACTCCTGCTTTCTGAGATGCACAAGTTTTTATAATCTGCACATTGTTGATACAATTTCCCTTGTAGGAAAAAACTCATTAATGTTAATGTGGGCATAAAGGTAGAATTGACAAAAGGATATGTAAATGGAATGATATGTCTGGAGTTTTCACGAAAGACATAAGTATTTATTCCAAAATGGGACAGATAAATAGTATTTGGGGATCTTCTGTTCAAGTATTACTGGAAATAAATGTGAGTGGAAGAAATGATGAAATAAACTGCATGGGAAGCAGAAGTCTGATACTTTTTTTTTCCCCTTAACTTTTCTCCCATGAGTATCTGTTTATTATTGAATGATGTTGAACATTGACTATTAAAATTTATTTTGTTAAGTAGTTCTGGCAAGGGGTAATTGAAATGACGCATTGTTAAGAAAGGTATAAATTAGAACTCTTAATGAAAAACCATAGCTTGATAGGTCAAATTCCATGGTCTTAAAGCAAAACCCCCCACATATCTATTGTAATAATCTACAGCAAAGTAAAATGAATAGAAATATCTGAAAATATATTAAGATATATGCTTGTACATTGGACATTAGTGCTATATACAAAATATATTGGGAATGTGTTTCTAAATATTTCAAACATTGTTGACCTTTGTTATGTAATACCAAGCTCAGGGAAATATATTTGCATAGATTTAGTAATATATTGTAAATAACTACATGGGACAGTGCACATTTTTCCTTAAGATGCAGCATTATAAGCAAGACATTAAATTATGCCTATCAGACAAAGCAGCAGAATCTCAACGTTCTTTTTTTTTTATAGCACATTCTATTGGGAAGACATCTCTGCTTCTAAAAAGCACATGCATTAACTGCCTGATTCATGTGGTGACATGTGGCATATCCAAATGTGTTATGGATCTCCCAGGAATAAAAACAACATAGCAAAATCATCACCTTGGGATGTTCATTGAGTGAATATTTTACAGACATACTCCTTTTATATTTATATAATAATTTAGTGTTATGACAATTTTTTTAGCAGTGTTGGCAGTTTTTCTTTTTTATAATGGTATTATATTTGTGAGCCTATTAAGTGCACATGGGCTAAACTAGAGAAAAAAGTATTTTTCATAATTCCTTAGGGTGCTTGTAGCACAAGAACCATATTGGTATAGAAAAATGTTAATAAAAGGTCAAGCAGAACTTTCCAATGTTTATCATGATAGCAATAGCAATTTGGGGCTTTTTTGAATTGTATATTGAAGAAGCAGATTTATGGAGTGTATAGAGAGGAAACTATACCTACTATACTTTGTACTTGAGCTCTTTGTCAGGAGCCACATCTAAGTTTTAAAAATGATAAAAGCAATTATTTGCTACAATTTTTCCTTTTAAATATCTGGAAATCGGTGTGAAACTGTATGAAGGGAGCTGAAGAAGTTGCTTGTTTTGCTGTGTTTCTGTGTTACAACTATTGCTACGTGCTCTAGAATTGAGAAAGATGCTACATGGTACGGTCGCTTTTGCTGCTCCAGAGAGCTGGCACTCAAAATGGGAGCAATGCTTTTGGTATTCATGTTGAACAGATAAGAAATGCTACCTTATAATTTAGGAATTTGTCTGTCTGTCCAGGTGCACCTTAAATTTATATTTGTACTGAAAAATGGACCTGGCTTGGCTATTGTTGATCAACTCTTAAGTATCTGGGGTCACGTAAGAAAGTCTGAGCTCAGATTTTGATTTGATGATTCTTTTAGAGTGTTTCTTCTTGCAGAGATGCTGTGATTTGTTTAATTATAGAACAGATGTGCCTATTTAGAACATAGAGTTTATATAATGCCCTTCCATGTTTGCACAACAAATTTGCAGTAGTAAAAATCAGATAATGTGTGTATTGACTACCCCTGAACAGGAGGAAAAGTGGTCTTATTCAAATGTCATTGGTACCTTGTTTGTTTTTTCTTCAAACTGACATGTCTGCAGCCTTGAAGTCTGTGGGATTTTATTTTTTTTATTAAGGATATTTAAATTTAGGCTATGACGAGATTAACTATGACACGAATGTATACATGAGTCTTTTATAGCCCATCAGTTATTACAAACTCTTCAGTAAAAGAGTAATAAGTAGATCGGTGTGCTGCTGCTTCATGCATTAATTTGCTTGAGTGTCTGCATCCCAAAACAAACCAAATTTTTTCGTTATCTTCCTGGTGCCAAGAGTGGGCCACAACCTCCAATAAATTGCTAATGAGTGAGTGTTGTCACACCTGGTCACTGGGTTAGGATTAACTCGACAGAGTCTCTCAGTCCTGACCAGCTCAGAAGACACGGATGATCTACAGATGACAGTGAAAGCATCTTCAGGCCCAATATTGTGGCAATACCAATTTTCAGTTAATTTTCAGCTTTTCCTTGGACAGATAAAACTTTGCTAGGTGTATGTACAGTGCATAAACAGTATTAAATATTCTGAACTAGATAGTTCTCTACCTCTTTTATATAATGGGAGAAAAATTTTCTTCAATGGCTTTGTAAATCTTTCTCTGATAACATGTGATGCTTTAATTATATGCAAGTTACAACAATGTTATGCTGCAGATTAAAATACTGACCACAGACAAATACTGCATCTCCTCAAAACAGAAATGTGTTTTCTGTGCAAAAGTGTAGATAAAGGCTATTTTCTTGAAATTGATCCAAGCTGGCTCCACAGGAACAGAAGCATGAGCATCCAAAGTAGCTGTAACAGCAGGAAATTCACTTTTCATTGCCATTTTGCTGTATCCCTTGTGAGAAGGGTTGAAAATAGTGCAGGGAAACTACAGGAAATCTATATCAAATTTTCTTAGAGGTCCATCTTATTGTTTAGCAATTTTCCATTCTTATCATATTAGCATTGTATTTATTTTTGGCAGAACCAGTAGTGGTGATTTTTTTTTTACGATATCAAAATGATGTTAACAATTAATAAAGAAGTGTTAATGAAGAGCAAATTATGTTGGTAAAATAAGGTAGATAAAATACATGAATAGTATCAGGTTTGCCAGTAAAAATTGATATTTAATTTGCTGCTTAATATCTGGTGTCAAGTCATTCATGGTTTCCATTTTTATCATATGGATTAGAAAAAAAATCTTCTTATGTGTCCATAGAGCGCTAAAAGAAAAAAATGTTTTCTCTTTCTTTCAAAAAAATCTTTTTTTTGGTGCATATCCAGGCTTCCCTGGAAGCTTTTCTGTGCAGTGAAATTGTGATGCTTTTCACACGTATAGAAATCCTTTTATAGGTAGATCTGAAGTAGCTGGGGAGTTGGTGAACTAAGCTACACAAAACCCACACAATGTGAAGATGAAACATCTTGAACATGGGTAGGATAATCAAGCATTTGAATTCCTATGATTTGGGGGAATAGGAACTGTTGTTACTTCAGGTGTCTTGGAGAGATACAGACGGAGATTGGCACTCAAATTTTGCCTGCCTGCAGAATCAATACCTTAGGAATTGTCAATCCAGTTTTTAATTCTGAAATGTTCAAGTTTGACATTTGAATTTTGAGTTTCACTGTGTGCTTTGGTTCCCAGCTACCAGGGATACACCAGTAGTGTGGAGGCATGGCACAGAGCCTAAATTAATAAGCTCTTTCAGGCTTATTAGGCTGGGCCCTGTGCTGACACTGCCAAATTGGGCAGCTGGATGAAGAGGGAGGGAGCAGCAGGGGTCAGGAGAACAAAGGATGGAAGACAAGGAGAGCATCAGGCAGTGGCAAGAAGCAATGTGGTGAATGGGAGGGAGGAAAGGGAAGGTGGTGGCTGGAAAGGAGTTGGAGGGAGAAGGAAGTGGAGATAATGAAGTACATTCCAAAAGGAAAACTGGGGACCAAGGACCAACTTTATTCAATGTAACATAAGACCTGATGTGAGTTACTTCTCAGCTAAAATAGATATTTTTTTCTAAAATTGAGCTCTTGGGATTTCTGCATATAGAATTTGTCTCTAAGCATTGTTATGTGTGAGCCCTGTGAAGGTTTTTGCTGTTAGCTCTGGAAACAGAACAAAACCAAACCAATCCAAAGGAATCCCATGGAGTCTGTGCCCTGTAGCTCAGCACTTAGCCAGGCTGTGTCTTGGGGTGCATCCTGAGCTGTGAGGATGGTCAAAAAATCCCATTTCTGCACGGTCCTTCAAAGACTGCTACTAGTTGTCTTCTCCACCTCCTCTGCAGTCCATCATGCAGCTCATCTACAGTCAGCATGTCTGGAGGGAAGGGGGCAGAAAGGCTAAGTCCCAGTGTGGCCTCCAATGGATGTCTCTGTTAGAACAGACCTCTTGAATCTTCAATCCTGTAGTGTGATTTTGGTCCCTTTGTCCTTGCTTGATGAAGTCAACAAGGACAAGTTCTGATAGCTTTTCTTGAAGCTATTTTGTTTGTTTAAATTCATCAAACCCAGAAGGATTAGTAATTTGGACACAGGCACTCACTCTTGTAATAGGAAGTGAGGTTTTGGTGGTACATATTTTTTCAAGTGTTGTCATTCACTTTTCATGGAATATCACCCTTAATTGAAGAGCTCTTTTTCACTCTTCAAGGATCTGTGTACTCTTTCCTCTTCTAATGGTACCTATTTTAATTTTGAATGTGTGAGATTGCTTCCATCTTCTATTGGCTACCTTGCCAGAAATATGCAGTGTATTCTGTGAGCTTGAAACTAGAAAAAGAGTGGTGCAGAAGCAGGTTTGGGAACTTTGAAATACACATGATCTGGGGGTGTTGATTTTTTTTTTTTTGGTTGGTTTGTTTGTGGGTTTTTTGTTTTGGGTTTTTTTGTGTGTTTTTTGGGGGTGTGTGGTTTTTTTGTTTTGTTCTGTTTTTTTTTTTTTCTTAAGTCATAGCTGACAAATTTTGAGAGGGACCTAGATCTGATGCAATGAGTCACCCAATCACATTATAGTAATGGTACCGTATGTATCTGTGTTCTGTTTAAGTTCCTGTTTCTATCAGGCATCAACTTCATGTGTTATTCTGGGGACAGAGAGAAGTTGCTATTGTTGACTCCAGGACAATTATTCAGACCTGGGAAGTCTGTGCTCCATGTGAACTAAAAATATATACATTTGCCTGTCACTCACAAGGAGCTGTAAAGGGGCTGTTATTAAGAACACAAGTGAGAATTAGACATCCATGTCCTGTTAAATTACTCAGAGGTACCTCACTGTCACTTGTGCCTTTGACCACTTCCAGGGTGTATGTTTTATTTGGACATAATTATGTTTCTGCTGGGTCTGATTTCTTTCTTCCTGGGATTTCTGTGGCAAGTGTTCTGCATTCCTGGTCTGCTCCAAGTGCTGCTGCTTTGCTGCTGTCCCCACCAAGTCCAGCTGTGCTGCAGAGGGGTCTCGTTCTCCTCCATTGCTGCCCCAGGGTTTACACTGAGTGAGGAAAATTTGTCTCAGTGGCTTTGGTGGTGCTCCTCCTTCCCCCAAATCCAGAACGTGTTGATAAGTGTTTTGTTTCATTAGTTGCTTTATTCTTTTTCCTCTGCTATTTGCTAGAAAATAAAGACCATGCAAACTCCTGCCCAAGTAACTGAGATGGTTGTTGAAGGCAGCTGTAGGGATGGGTAAATGGGAGCAGCCATGTGACACATTGTGTGATAAGAAACACATCAAATCATATTTAGGATTTAAACATATCCTATTATTAGCCACTGCCAAAAATTTCATCTGACTTATATGGATTTTGATGTCTTCTGTGTTTATCTCTTCTCTTATGTTTGTTTTGTGAGGGTTGGCGTGGTGTGTCCTTTTTTTGAAGGGGTTTAATTTATTTTTCTACCTATGCCATGGATGAGAATTTTGAGGTATTTTATCATACAAGTAAATAAAAGAATGACTAATCTTAAAAACATCTAGTAATTTTACGAGGTATGTTCAGACTTCCGAAATTCCTGGTTTTATTTTTTCACCCAGTGCAATTTAATTTATCACAGCATTTCCCTCTTTTTTTTTTTTTTTTTTTAACAAATGGGTTACTTTTTTTTCCAAAAAGTCCTGTTCATAAAGTTTCACACTCGTAAATATGTTACCGTAAAATGATTAATATTGGATTCACAACATGAAATTAATTATCCAGAAGATGACATTGACCTTCATTTGAATAGCAGACTTCTTTTGCTCTTGAACAAATGCCTTTTATCTGATGTAAAAACATGCCTTTTTCTTTTTTTTTAATGCCACTTCTGCTACTATAGTTAACAATACTATTGAGTGATAAGCAACTATTTACAGGAATAAAAATGTCGGCATAGATCTAAAATTTGGCTAACATACCTCACCAGGGATTTTCTATTTAAATTTCTATGGTAATAATGGACAAGCATTATATAGAATTACTCAGCAAGTTTATTATTTTTACTTATTAGCTTTACAACAGTTATTCAGTAAGGCTATTAGTTTTTATTTATTAGTTTTAAGAACCTTATCTTTGAGTTTGCCCATATTTGTATTTTGTTTTATTCGAGTTTGGTTTTTCTTACCTTGGAGTTTACGAGATTATTTATTAGCTGTAAGAACATTAAGTTATGCTTATGTTTGTAGAGAGCTATTCTAGCTTGATCTGTTCTAGTTTGATTTTTTTTATTTTTAGTTTATATTAGTTTATTATATTTAGTTTATTATTTTTACCTATTAGCTTTAAGAACTGCCCCGTTTGAGAGCTGCTGCGTGTTGAGGTGCGCAGGGAGCATCGCTGGTGGCCGGGAGCTGTCGCCGAGGCAGCGGCGTGGAGAGCCGGGTGGAGGGGACGTTTCGGGCCGCCGCGTCCCCGAGAACACGTTTTTTGGGGGGGTCCTTGGCCGCCGTCGGGGCTCCGCGTCGGCTCGGGGGGTGTCGGTGGGGCGCGGAGCGCAGCGGTGGCGGTGCAGTGCCCGCGGCGGCCGGAGGGTGGCGGCAGAGCCCCGCGCACGGCGCTGTCCCCCCGCGGGTGTCGCCGCCGGAGCCGCCCCGGCCGCGCCCTCCGCCCGCGACCGCCACTGGCGTGGGAGGGAAATGGAAACGATTGTTCTTGGGGGGGAAATTTACGTGCTTCATCTGGCCGCGTGATTTTCCGCGCTTGTACCAGTGCCGCTTAGGGGACTGGTATTGCGGTTTACGTCTTTAGGCTACGACAAAGTAGCTTTTCCATCTGCTGTGATGCCTCTAATAATGCTTGTCTCACTGTGGGTTTTTTTTTTTTGGTTAGTTTTTTTTTTATTACAGGGTTTCATTTGAATAGCAGACGTCTTCGGCTCTTTGTTTAACAAATGCCTTTCATCTGATGTAAAAACCCCACTTTTATTTTAAGGATATTTTCCTTTTATTCTCAGTGAACGCAGGATTCCGATTTCTTACTTCTCCTGTTCCACTCTCACTTAAGTACCTGAAGTAGTCGTATTCCAGCTGAGTTCTAGGTGGAAATCTTCCCTGGATATAATGCAAAGGGTCTCTGAATTTATTCTGTCATAGGTCTGATGCTGTTCATCCTGTTCCTTTCCATGCTTTACTTATTCACTTAGTCTCATTAAAATCAATGGGATTATTCACGTGAGTAAGGTGACGGGAATCAGACTTTAAACTGATTTTTTTTTTTTAACTGTGACCGAGTTGTTTTCATCATGTGTTCCAACTTCTGTGATGATTAAGCCTATAGTATTTTCTGATTTTCAGTGCCATTTTTCAGAATTGTGTTAGCTTAAAATTTTTCCCTATCAGTACACTTGTGTAAATCTATCTACAAATAAATTCTCCCTTCACCACTGTTTTACAGGATGTTAACAATGGCAGTTTTATTAAACTGGTTTATAACGTTCAATGCCTTAGCATTTGATTCAGTTAAAATTTCTAGAAAGGTGTAAATTACCTGTTTCTGTTTTGCAGATTAAAGTAAATATATAGGCACACCAGACTGATCATTAAATGACAAGTTCATCTTTCCTTATCTCCTGTATGTCAGCAAATTCTGGTGGTTTAGTGATAGTTTTCAGATGAGGTTCAGACAAAACACAAATAATTTGTTTACAGAACTGCACAAGGTGAATATGGGTGGGACAAAAGGTATTGCAGTAATACAGTGTTAGGAATTTACATGTCCTAAAACTCATAAATGCATGACCCCTCTTATCAGTAAGTGGCATTGCTTTGCAAATTCTGATATACGTAGCTACGTTTATCAGCAGATAGTTTTCAGAGAAACTGTAGGTGTGTGTAATAGTAAGTTTGGGAATAAACAAATTATGAAGTATTGTGACCTACTGATGGATTTTGTTTTTCTAACGTGCTGCTTGCGTTGGTAATGCAGTTTCTCTGTGTTTCACTTGTGTGCTTTACAGGTTGGAGGCAGAGCCAGATTTCAGAGTTTACAAAAAGCTTTACCTTATTTTTTTTATATATTCCATATAGAGATACTACGCTTCTCTATTTATCACTATTAGGATATATAAGTAAAATAAAAGGAATAATAAAACGTGTACGAAATAATGCTGTTGCATAAAAATACACACTATATCCTATCTTTAATGCCCACCTTGGGGTTTCAGGACCTATATTTAATTTATTATTTGTAGCTGTCCTTTTGTTTTTGTAGAAGTGGTGCATTTGAAATGCTTTTATTGTATCTATTTGCCTAATTTAGGAGAAAACATTTACTTGCTTAAAAGCAAACTTTTAAAGTTACTGAAGGCAAGCACCAGTCTCCTCCTGAGACAGATGGATCCTTGCTCAGCTAATTGCAATTTACCCCTTTTTCCCCAGCAGTCTTACAACTGAATTATTCAAAATTGCATTTCTTTATTGCAAGTTGCCAAATTCCAAAGTGAGAAAATACTAAGAGAATGAACAAAGACTTAAGGCGAATTATTGCCCGTTAGGTATGAGAAAAACGATTTATATTAAGGTTATTAAATGTGATAAAACACATTATACTGGAACTGGACAGAAGATGGTTTGATACTGAACTATGATATACTTTTGAAGAGGTAAATATTGATGGTGGGAGACAGGTATCTGTGGGTTGTACTCATGTGCAAAGAATTATAAGAGGCTGAAATATTTCTTCATTTTTTGCTGCTGTTTTCAGCAAACACAAAATGATAAAAAGTAGAGAATGTGAAATATTCTACTAATTTTATTTGCATTTAAGTTTTAAAAATCTTATTGCTTGAAACTGAAGTTAACTTTTTAAATTATTTATGTTAGCAATAATGCATGTTTTTGTTATTGAACTATATCTCTATAGTTCATCTAGTGAACAAAATCCTCCCTCAGCTAATTATAACTTACAGTATTTTCCCAGCAGTCTTACAATCAAATTATTCAAAATTGCATTTCTTTATTGCATATTGCTAAAACCCAAGACAAGCAAACATCAAGATAATAAACAATTATTTATTGCAAATTATTACCTAATATATAAGATTAACAGCTTGTAACTATTAAGATTAATACATGTGGTAAACTGTATTTATTATACTTATTTTGTAGCAAATATCTTTGTATAAAACATATGTTTATGTATTGCAATTAATGAGAAAAAGTGTAAGATTAACAATTTAAGCTGTGTTTTGTTCTTAGATTTATGCATACTGTAAAATTTATTTATTGCACTTATTAAAAGTATTTAATGATGGACTTCTCAAGCTATATTTTTAATGTGCAAATATAAACTAAAGGAGTGTTAAATTACAAAATGGAAAATTATAACTGAAGTAAAAGTATCTTAACTATTTTCTTCTATAAATCTACTTTAAAATGATCATCACTGGAATTACAGAATCCCTAAATTGTGGCCTTTATAGTACATAATGAGTTGTGATGAGTTTTCCTTTTTAAAGGCTTTTTTCATCACTAGAACTAAACTCAACATCTTGCCCTTAAAGATAAATGTAGCTCATAGTATAAACATTGGAATCATATCTTTTTATGATGAGAAGTTAAAATAACGTTTCTGAGAGAGAGCAAAAGCAGACAACTTGTGATGTGCTGCAAGGAAGAAACTGAATTTAAAAATGATGCTTCTGCTTTGTCTTTGGGGAAGAGCTGCTGCTGCAACCCCTGGACATGGACTGCACAGGTTGCTGAGAAGATGTTTCTGCACTCTCTTGTTCTGAAGAGGCTGCTTTGGTCCAAGTCCTTCTGAACTGACTTTTGCTTTTGCAGAACTATGATATTTTCCAGCATCATTTTTGCTTTCTTCCCTTTGCCAGGGAAATTTTTACTGCTTCAGCCTGTCGCTGATTAGGGTCTGGTATAATACGTTGCCTTTACGTTTTGTTGTTGAAAATGCTGATGCATTACAAGTACATTCAGAAATGAATTTTATTTATTTACTTTTTTTTCAAGAAACTGGTTTTCAGGGAAGGAATCTCCCAGCTGAAATGTATTTCTACTTCTGCTTTTTCCTGTGTGTGACTGTGCTTACAGATGGAATTATAAGAAACAAGTGACGCAATTTCATCAGAATTTCATACTTAAGCAGACATACACATACATGAACAGGTTGGGTGGGGAAAAAAACACATTACATTTTTTTTTAATTTTGTGGGAATAGGATTGATTATCATTAAACACTATACAGACAGTTTTAAAAAAAATTTAAATAAAATTTCTATTTGACTGTGGGTATTTCTATTAGATTATTTTGTAAAGCAAAAAGCTGTTTTTTCCAGAATGCATTACAGTATAAAGAGAAGGAATTAATAAGAATGGTAAGCTGTGGTGTTTTTTGTTTGTTTGGTTTGGGGTTTTTTTAAACTTCGCTATTATCACTTCTAAGCATTCTGTACTGGGTTTAAGTAACTGTACGATGTCTGATTTGAAGTATTGAGCTATAAGTGTGTTTTAAGTCAAGTAAAAATACAGCTGTTTCTTTCTGATAACTAGTGATTTGATCCAATGAAAACTAAGTAAAAATATTTTGTTACATTGTATTGAAAAGTTTAAACTGAAAATAAGGAATGTATTGGTTTGTTCAAGCCTTCTGGGACATAAGAAAAATCTTACCTTTTGCTTACAAAATGGATTTTTAGTTTTGTGTTTTAAATTCATTAAACCTCTGATGTACTGAGTTTTCCTTATTGCTGTAGGAGTTGCTCCTGTTTAAAAGATTCACTTAGTTTTTATCTAGATGTAGTTTTTATAGAGTCATTGAATGAGGTTTTTCATCTAAGTGCTAATGGGAAGAACTGATGGTGTTTCTGTTGAAGTCAGAGGTTCTCTGAGATGTTGTGTTCTTGTTTTGGTGGGGTTTTTTAATTCCTAATTTGTTATAGAGAGGTGTGAGTCTAAAAATGCCCATCAAAACAGGTGACATTCTCTGAGGGTATTTTAAAAGCTTGTGTCCTTACTGTGATGCTTCAGATGTAAACCAGTGACCTCAGTTTGGTAATTTTGGTGTGTGGCCAGGTTCAGTCTCCTGAAGGGGGAATCAGTTCTCCAGTACTCCCTCATGCCTCTGGATTTATGATCATAAGAACAACTATTCCACAGCAGACCAAAAGCCTCCTAGGACACACTGTCCTTTTGGTGACATTGGCCAGTGAAGGATTTACAGGGAAGGAGTGGAAGTAGCAGAGCAAAAGTATGGTTATATTTCCCAAAATTTGTGCTCCCTGTTTGTGGAAGCTGGCAATTTATGACCTATGCTTTTATACTTCTGATTATCCTGGCTTCTTGTCTCCAGTGCCCTTTTTAGCTCTATTATCCTGTTTTGAGGAATGGTTACCAGAATGCAGTCGGGTCTAAAGATGCAGATTGGGCATCTCTGCCTGAGGGAGGGCAAAATGACTTCAGAGCACAACAGAGCTCAGGCCTTCCCTGGCTTTAACTCCCGTAGCTGCTGTCTGAGACTGATGTTTTGTAGGCAAATACCTTCAGTGCTGAAACTGGGAATGCCAGAGACTGGTATCAGAATTACTGAGCTGTAATTAAACCCACGGTGCTCCTCTTCCACTCTCCTTCTATTCAGGACAGAAGTCGGATTCAGGGAAAATGCCGACCTTATGGTCAGTTAACAAAAACGCTTCTGCCAATGGCGGGTTTCGTGTGTGTGTGTCTAGACTTGGTCCTAGTCCTAAGAGCTCCTGACTTTGGCTGAGGCTGTAGCTCTACAAGACCTCACAGCATGAGGTTTAGTAGCTGCAGAAGTGAATAAAGCCTTTCTACTGAAGTCGCAGTTTAGACAAGTCCCCTGATTCTATATTCATTATATCTGTTTTCTTTAACTTGACTGTGGCATTTCTGGAATTTTACTTCACTGACGTGAGAACAAAACAAGCAACTTTTGCAGCTGATCTGTGAAAAACCATTATCATTAGGCCATCTGGAAAAAAAAGCATTTTTAGCTCTTGAGCAGTGGCTAAGAGCTGGTTCTTGAAGAATAGATTTCTTGTGATTGCCACATGATAGTGACAGTGCAGTACAAAAAAAAGTGCTGAAACAAGTAGGGTTTTATAGCACCATTTATATTCTGGGTTTATTTCTGCAATAATTTAAACTTTTTCCTGCTTTGCAATTTCTTTGTGCTAGTAAAGGTTTATATAGCTTTGGAGATAGTGTTACCTGGAATGTTAACTCTGACTGGATCACCGCAGAAAAACACAACAGCAGAAAGAAATTGGCCACTTTAAAAATAGCATGAAGTTGAATAAATGACACATGCAGTTCGTATGAAGTTTTAATTTTTTGTCACGTCAAAACAGAGTAGACAAAATGGAACTCAGGTCATTTGCCTGGGATCTGATGTTGCTGTATTTCAGATATTGCAAGTTCATTGCAATAGTCCCTGGGGATTGATTTCTAATATAAAAATGGGGGTGGAGGTGCTTTTGTGGTTTTTTAGCTTCGTGGGTTTTTTTCTGATCATTTCTTTTCCCTACTGTCTATGAATTACTATGTTCTTTGAGAGATGTGAGTCCATGACAACAGGGTATGAATTTAGAAAAAGTTTTACAGGTTCTCATCAGAGAATGTTTATTGATCAGGCTTTCTCATCGTACTGCTAAGAAAATCCAGGCAAAAAATATGACTGAGAAGTGTTTGGTTTTTAAAACCAGAAATAGATTTATTTTTTTAATTCCCAAACAAATTGTACTTCATTTAAAACAGATTGGGAGAGAGTCCTCTTCAGTATTTCCAAGGACTCCACAATCAGATGCATTGTTCATGGGGTTAACTGGAAAATTGTATGTTGATAGAAAAAATTTTAGAAAAGACACTTAACAAACAGAACAATGTCAAGGATTTAGTTACATTTTCTGTCAAAAAATACTTGGCACTCCTGAGGTGCCTCGAGTCCTGTGTCCAGTTCTGGGCAAGAAAGACATTGAGGGGCTGGAGCATCTCCGGGGAAATGCAACGGTTCTGGGGAAGGGTCTGGAGAGTCAGTCCTACGAGGAGCAGCTGAGGGAACTGGGCGGGGGGGGCTCATCCTGGAGAAAAGGAGGCTCCGGGGGGACCTTCTCACTCTCTCCAACTCCCTGACAGGAGGACAGGGTCAGGCTCTGCTCCCAGGGAACAAGGGACAGGAGGAGAGGGAATGGCCTCCAGCTGTGCCAGGGGAGGGGCAGGTTGGACATCAGGAGGAATTTCTTCACTGAAGGGCTGTCAGGCCTTGGTTGGGGCTGCCCATGGAGGTTGTGGAGTCCCCACCCCTGGAGGTGTCCAAGGAATGACTGGATGTGGCACTCAGTGCTCTGGGCTGGGGAACAAGGTGGGGATCAGGCACAGGGTGGACTTGATCTTTGAGGTCTTTTCCAGCCTTAACGGTGCTGTGATCCTATAGGTAGGATTGGTGTGCAAAACTTAAGTTCATTTACAGAGGACAAATATTAACTAAGGATGATTTGAACTGAAGGTCGTAAGGGCAGCTCTGCAAACATCACAGAATAACCAATAATGGACTGTGCTGTGGAGCTTTGTCCACACCAAGAATTCAGTGCTAGGTGTGTGCAGTGCAGGCAGCAGCAGAGCACAGGAAACTGTAAAGAAAAGGTTCTGCCTGTTTAGCTGACTGTGCCTCAGCTGTCTGACACCACACTGGGGACACTGCGCTGCCTGCCAGGGCTTTATACCTTGTGTGGAAGAGAACCAGTGACCAGCTGGAGGGCATGTAGGGGATGGGGCGTTTTGTTTGTTTTCTGAATGTATCCCATACGTAACTTCTTGTACAGATGACCTCCTGTACTTTGGGCATACTCTTGAAGGAATAAAATGTCACAGAATATTCTTCTCAGCCGAGTCTATATCTGAATCCTAAACTTTTGCCATAGATTTTTGTAGTCTAATGGTGATGTTTTCCTCCTTCTTAGTTTATTTTTTTTTTTCGGTTTCTAAGTCACATGTATATTTTTAATATATGAGATGTACTTTTAAATATTGCTTTTCCATATGCTGCTCTAAATGTATACATTCCACATATTGCAGTGTTATTCAGTGGAATTTATCTGTACTCCAGGAAATCTCAGGCAGGACAGATGGAATTATGAAACCCTGGAAAGACACACACACTTGCTCCCGAATGGTGATGGATATGAGTCAGGATTATGAATATGAGGGAGCTGTGTTTGTGGAAGTGCAGATAAGAAGATCCACAAGGTAATATTTCCATTTAGATGGTGTCCAGAATATCCAAATATCTAAGGATCCGTTATGACAGAGCTTTTAAGTGTGGTATCATTTAGTCATAACTCTGGATTAACAGCCACTGTTCTTACCCAGTTTTACAGTATGGGAGGCAATATTTATTTTAATATAAGGTGGTGGCCAGATTCAAGCCATCTTTTTGTCTCTTAAGTAGTGCCTACCTTGTGATTTGAGTAAAATCTTATCAAAAGCTACCGTATGAGTTCACTGAATATGTGTGTGTGTGTGTGTGTATTAACTGAGATGTGAGGATGGTTTTTAAGTATGGCTTACTGTTTTTATAGTTTGTACTTTCCAAAGCTCAAAACTGTAGAGGTTATAGTGCCAGAAGCATAGGAATGCCATTATTTCTTCATTGAACGTGGATAATTCTCAAGGATAAGCTTTTCTATTGGAATTTAATTTATAATTTCTCATCAGGAATAGATGGGATATCATCTGGAGATATTAAAAAAAATTGTGGTTTACCCAATGTTTTTCAGATTTGGATTTGGTGGATACGAATATAAGTTTTCTGCATTAAATATTAGTGGTTTTGAGCTTTCATTGGAACCTTGAAATGCTCAATGGATATTTTTTAATATCAACATTGCAAATTTGTTGTGAAATTACTTTCTAGAGTCACAAAACCTGCTTGTCTGCCATAGGCCCTGAAGATTGATTAAGAAACAAAGGGTATTTGACAAGTTTATAAAAAGTAATTATTGCCCTGGGCAAATGAGTAAGTACTATCTTGATTTGCATGTAGCTACTTTTGAAAACGTAGTTTAAATGTGAGGTGTTTTAAGGCAAAGCACAAACCCCCTCACAGTATTGAATACATGTCGCTAGGAATATACAGACAGAGATAATTCTGGATTTATGAAAAAAATACTTGGATTTTAGGTGAGGAAAAAAAATCACTGAGATTAATTTAATCAGTGTCTCACATCCTGTTTCCCATGTTTTGGTTAACTTTGTTGGTTCGTGTATTATTTGGAGGCTGTGAAAACATTCAAAGAGAACATTGATTAAACTCACACCTTTGTAGGTGATTTGAATGATGGGATGGTTTGGATGTAGCAGTTTGGGAGGAGACTGGAGTACCAGTGGTTGTGCTCTGTTTTCTTTCAGTGGGAAGCAGGGGGCTTCAGATAAAGTATCTGCACAAATGATTTCTGTTCACTGGGTCATCTTATTATATGATGCTGCTTTCTGAGGACTGTAGCTTGTACAGGCAGCAGGCTTTGATGAAAAAACCATCTTTACTTTTATTTCTTCCTGTGTGGTCAGAAAAATACAGCTCTAATCCTCTGCTTGGAGTTTGGAAGAATTACAAAGAGGTAGTGAAGATGTTTAGCTGAGATTCCCTCTCTTGTTATGGAATAGATTATATTGGTAGGTTACCATTGTAACCTACCAGTGGTGATGTGGGATTCTTTTGTTTTGTTTGGGTTTTGTTGCCGTTGTTATTTAGAGTGTGATGGAGCAGTCTTTAAGGGTATGTTTTCAGTGGCAGGAGTTATACTTAGCCTGGGAAAACAGACAGGGATAAGAAAAAACCTTCATGTCTCCATGACGCTACAGATAACCTTGAAAACTTATGCTCTGTTATAATTATGCAGATTATTCTCATTCAGTCTATCTAAAGAAATGACATCAGCATTTTAGTGCACAAAAAGTAGCCCTTCCTGACTGCAGCTCACCAGAGTTTTGGGGAAAAAAATAAAGCAGTTCCTGTGTTCTGGGCTTGGTTTCAGCACCGAGCACTAAAGCCACGTAGAGCAGCAGTAAAAACACCCTTCTCTTTCCTGTGTAGTCAACAATGAAGGAAGTTGTTAATTATCAGCTATAGATTTGCTTCTCGTTTTTCAAAGCTTACACTAGCTGGTAACTTTGATTATAGAGTATTTGGGGCTTTACATACATTGCCTCATTAGGGAGACAATAAACCAATTTTAATATGTCTCAGTCTGCTATTTTCAGATGAAACTGTCATCATGGGCCTTTTTTGTTACACTTCACAGCCTGGAATATTTTTTCCTTTAGTTTAGCATGTTTTCTTCTCCCTATATATTGTAATCTAGATATTAGCATTTGTGGCATTTCACTTAATGACTGTGCGCAATGTGTCTTTGCTGTATTGTATGCTGTATACGCAGCATATAATGCAAACTATGCAGATATTCCACTGGAACTATGAAAAAATAAGGTAAATAATGCCTGAGTGGTACCTGGAAGGGCTGTGAGTTACCTCATTCTGTAGTCATAGTGGGCCATATAGTGGTGTAAACATGGAGTAGTGACAATTTATCACACTAGGGTTGACTTCAGAACCTATTTGGGTGAGCGTTAATAAGATAGCAGAAAGAAAAGGATAATATTTTAATATTAAAATGTTGCTTGGTTTGTAACTCACAACCAGAATAGAATACAGATACTTAGATCATTTCCTTTTGTATTGGGTCTTTACTTCCAGGTAACAGTTACAGGAGGAAAGACAGGAGCCTTTCCTACAGCAAATGTCTGAAGAGGTGACTCTTTCCGTGACACCCACTGCTCTCCATTCATGAGTATAGAGGTCTAATTAACTCAGACTTGGATCTCGCATGCTAAAATAACTAAAACTTAAATTAGATTAATTCTATCCTTCATATCTGAAGTAGTATTTTTAGATCTAGTCTCTAGATCAGAGAAGTCGGAGCTGTATGGCAGAACACGGTGGTTACTGCTCATGATTAATGCCGTCCGTGTAGGATTACAAAGTACCTGGTTGTTTGCCACACCTGCTGCTCTGGCAGCTTCAGCTAATTGCGCTGTTAATCGAGTACCCACTGAATTAAAAAGAGCCTTATTTACATGGCCAGTAGTAGAGGGGGAGGAGGGTAATTTTGGCATCACATTACATGTCTTTTTAATGATTACTGAAAACTCCCTTTTTGCTACTACCGACCAGTCAGTGCGACCAGGGAATTCTGCGTTGTTTGGGTAGCCATAGGTAGCTGCATTACTGCTAAATTTCAGCTGCTGTTAACACTTCACATAAGGCTCTTCAGAGAATTTGTGGGGCTTCTTGTTGCTCGAGTGCTTTCTGCTTTTCTTCATCTGGCAAGTTGTGAAGAGATGAGTATTGGCGAGATGGGAAAAAAATTACGTTGCCCAGGCACAAATGGATGTAACACGGAATTCTGAAGGTGGTAAAGGGGGGAGAGCACTGTGAGATCCACCTTGCACTGGCCCACTCGTACGGAATTGCTGGGGTGTGCTGCCTTAAGCTTTCTTGGCATAATAGGTTTAAAAACCCAGAGGGCAGCCAGCAAGGGCCCCAGCTTGACCCTTCAATAATTTAAACACAAGCTTAACTGAAGCTTAAGTTCCTCTGAGGTTGTAATGTACAGTTTGAATGTATCCTAAACAGCTGAAGATTTTACATCTCTGTTTTGATGTCTAGTTATGGATTTAGAGACTTATTTTAGGCACATGGGTCTAAAAATGCATGCCATAGGAATTCCAGTGGATTTTCCCTAACTTTCTGGAACTACCTCTTGCAAATAAACTTACAGGCTGGGATTCAGTAAAGCACCTAAATATACCTGTGGGAAAACTTGCATACTTGAACACTTTGAACTGGAGCTCTGGCTCTGAGATTTTTACATTCTTTTTCTTCTGGTGACACTTAGGAAGAAGATGTGAAACTTGCAGCTAAAGTCACAGCAGCTGATGCTAAATAGAGCTTCTTTTATACATTTTACATGTAAGAACTGAATTTTATTACGAACAGACAATGATATATACTGATTTAGATCAGAGATGAGCATGAATTCATTCTTATTTGACACAGGTTACAGTTTTTACAGAATTTAGAAGAACAAAAGCTGAATGGAAATATCAGAAAAATCTGCCTTATATTTAAAATGACATCCTTTTAATAAGTGAAAAGAATACATTATTAGAAGTAATTTGAATTGTTGGGGAAGAAATACACCTGTATTATATGTTCATTAAAAGATTATGGTTAGATGCTAGAGCCCTGTATGCAAAACTATTGGTTAATTTTGAATTTTCTGACACTTTGGGGTCAAAGAGTGTCATTTTATATTTTGCGCTTGTTTAAGTAGTCTGAATATGGGCAGTTTATATTAGGAATTATAGCTGAAATAGTAAATTTTCTGGAGTGGATGCCTGCATACAAGTCTACAATGATACCCTTTTAGTTCTAGTTGCCATTTATAGGAGTAAAAACTCCTTTAAACCAGTAAGCTGTCCCAGCAACTACCTGGTAAGGGGATAATGCCAAAAGATTTAAAAATTACAAACAAACCCCAAACTACTTTTAACATTCCTGCATAAATAAATAAAAATGTTTAATTTCTATGACTCATTAATAGAAATACGATTAAATTATTTTGCATAGATCTTGGAATGTATGTTTCTGAACTTTTTTTTTGTGGGAGAACTAAACCAGACATACCTAAACTTTGTTCCATTTGCCATTAGGTACAATTTTGGATTACTGTATTACATTTATTCTTCTGTACTTATAATACATATATATATAAAAGAGTGGACTGAAAGTCTTCGCTATTTAAGCAAGAGAATAAACATCAAAATCATTGAACTAAAGAATTGTATTTTCTATAATATTTGCACTGAAAATTGTTTCAGGTTTAAAAGTATACATTAATAGATTGTATAAATAAGTGTATGCTGACCTGAAGCAGATAACTTCTTTTGTGCAAGGAGTGAATCCAGGAACTTTAATTTGGATGAAGAGAAATTTCATTACATATAGCATCCTTCATTTGATTGCTTGAATCTTAATTATTATTACTACTACTATTACTATTCCTTCCCTTTCTCTACAAAAGCAAATAGGATCAACACAGTTGGGCCCTGGGCATGCCAATAGATTTCAAGTATAGCACCAAGGCAAGGACTTTTCCCTTGGATTCGGAATGTGCAAATACTGCACAAAATGCCATGTTACTACCTCTGGATTTTTTTAAGTAGAGGAAAGGCTTCTGTAGTTTTAAATGTAGCATTTCCAACTGCATTGCTGAGGAGAAAGGAGGTGAACTTGTAGCAGTAGTAGACAGATTTTTGAAAACTCTTTGTGCATGATACATGATGCAGAAAAACATTGTTGTACTGTCATTGTCACCGACTGTGACAATTTGCTTCCTTGGTTGTGTTTCTCAGCTTAAAGCTGCTTGAGGCTGCTGCTCCTGTACAGAGCATGGCTGAGATGTTAAAAGAGAGCTTAGAGAGAAAGATGTGCAACTTGTGACAGAAGTTCCATCATGTAGTATTTAAATATAGCTTGGACTTAGGGGGAAAAAAAATCCAGTCAGAATAATTTTATATTAACACAATGTGGACAATATTAACAGAATGCAAACAGGATTGTGTCTTTTCTGAATTTAATTCCTGGCAGCATAGACATTAAAAATACCCCAACCTAAACAGAACTTGACCTAAAATTCCCTTGGTGGTCTCTGAAACTGTCAAGTCCTTAATAATACCCAGTGCAATTACCAAGAAGTCTTATATTCCAGAAGTAGGAAGCTTCAAGTATTGACAATTTATAGGAAAGATGGACTATGACTCTGTGTGCATGTTTAATTTAAATTGTTGTCAGAGACTGAAACAATTAACGATTTACACACCCTAGGATCACCAAAAGACTTTAGCAAACTGAAAAGAAGCAGCTCTTCACCCAGCAACCCTCCCCCTCCTCCCCAATACCGGTAAAGGATCAGATAAGTGGGTGCAGGTGCCTGCCTGAAGAAGGGCAGAGGCTAAGAAGAGGCAAGTCCAGAAAGGTGGGAAAATCCCTTTTATCATGCCAATGACCTCCCTTTACACGAACTCTGCCATCCAGCCTGGGCTATACAGCTCAAGTGCTGGACCATGATGGACCGTGATTGATGCACGATCAGCAGCCGCAGCTGCCTGCGGAGCTGTTGGAAGCTCGTGGCACGGCCCGGGACACTCCAGTGTAAAATCCCCGCCCCAGGCAGGTACAAGGCGTTCCAACCTGAGCTAGAAGTGTGTAATAACCCATAACTTCTTTGAGTGTGCGGGCTCCACGCCCTCCCACGCCGCATGGACCAAGACCATCGCTTTGCGACTACGAAGTTCCATCGCGGGACCCAGCGGGTGGTGACTATGTACATTTTTCCACCCTTATTCTTTCTTTCCCTTACTCTCCTTTACCCTTATGCCGTCCATCTCTCCCTTATGCATTTTCTTAGAGGTTGCCTTTATGCCATATTGCTGTGGATGCTGTAACAACGCTTTATGGCTGTAGATGCTGTGCTTTAACAATGCCGTGTGGCTATAGATGCTTTAATAGGTCTAAATTTAATATCGCTGTATTGCTATAGAATGATAACACCCAAACCGGCAGCATACCTGTTTACCTTGGAAATGAAATTGTTCTAAAATAATCTCTACATATGTGTGTTTACAAACACAGATTGTTCAGTGTCCTTTCGCCCTAATCCTCCCCAAGGGATTTATTAATAAGATCCTGGGTTACCCTCCCCTTTCTGAGAATTGTGAGCTTTGTGGAGTAGATTGCTCTAATGGCATATGAATTTGCCTTATTTCCCCTTTAGACTAGAATTTGTAATGTTAGGAGTCCTATCCTTGGAAAAAAGATTCACATAGGAACTGTTGTCCTGCTTTGAAGATCATGCTATTAATTCGATAAAAGCCACGTTTGTGGCAGCATTTCCACTCAACCTTCTTTTTAAAATGTATGCATCTGACATTTATTGAGGTATGCTTCCACTAGTACTAGTGCTAGAAACTTTGTGCTCTTCTGGTCAAATATATATAATTTGAGCCAGAATCTGCATAGTAGCAATGATTATAGTGTAGGTAATATAAGTAAAATGTCAAAACAGAAATCAGGTGCACGTGCATCAACAGTTGGACTTAAAATAGCAATTTGTCAGTCTTCAGAATCTGGTAATATCTTTGGGATGTACCATACAGAAGGCTTCAATAGCAGTTAATAATGTAATCACATGGTTACATCTGTTTCCCTTTTTCCCTTTAAGTAAAGGTCTTAAAGAAGTTCTTAGGTCTAGGCGTGCCATAAAATGAGCTGTAAGACTTTGTCACTACACATGTGATGGTCTTTCGTAATGCCCTTTCTTAAGGTTACCATAGCAGTATAATACTAAACAGAGGTAGTGTTTTACATAGTTACAAGTATAAGCAGTCAACTGAAATAAAAAAGGCACTTATTGCAAATTATAAGGTGGCTTTGAGGTGGGCAAAGGGCTTTTAGGAGCCAAAAGGTTGTTTAAAATTTCTTCCAACTTGTCTCAGTAGATTATCTGTGGTCATAATCATTGCAGTGATAGAGAAAGTTTGAATAAGTCGCTGAAAACCAGCTTTCTTTAAAGAAATTGTAGCAAAAAGGACTGAAAATGATATCAATTACCCTATTTCCTAAAGAGACCAGTGGAAAAAAAATACCTGGGTCACTGAATGAAACATGCAATGATAAATGTCACTGACTGGTGCCAGTGTGGTTTTTTCTCTTCCAGGTTCTTTTCTTCACACAGCCCCTTAAGTCAGATCATAACCCTGTGTCACTGTCTGTTCATGCCTTGGCTCCTCCTTTTTACTCTCTCCTTCTACCGCTTTTGCTGTGGGTTTCACTGAAACGTTCTGGAGGGGAAAAAGTTACCTAGTTTCCTAGGAAAGCATATTTTCCTCAGGTAAAAGTCACATTTGAGTCCTGAAAGATAATTTTGCTGCAGAGGAAACCATTAAGTTGAAATAACCAACAATATGTTTCACCTCAGAAGGAGATGATGGAAGGAAGGGTGGGAGATAAATTAGGAAAGAGATGCATGTCTATTGAAAACAAAAAGAAATGAAAACTAACATTCATGCTTTGCCACGTAAAATAAGCTTTTCAAAATCTGGGTCACTATTTTAAAGTAAGAAAATGCTTTTTTGTGTGTTTGGTTGTGTTTGTTTGGTTGTATTTTTTTCCTTTGTGAAACATGGAGACCATGTTTAGTTTTCCTTCTTCCAGTAATAAGGGCCCTAAAACAAGCACAGGCTGCAACAACGAGGACTTTACACACCTGTGTTACTGACACAGGTGAAGCAAAACTGAATAAAGGCAAGCAGAGTTGGTGCCGAGTCAAGCTGCACTGTTCAGATGAGAGCTGGGAAGGAAGTGAATGATTCTGTCAGAAATGAAAATTTAGATGCTCTAAGGATTTCCAGTTAGAGAAACATGAAGAATGCAGTCACAAAAGGACAAATTCTGCTGCCGCACCTTAGTTCAAATGGAAACTAAAAATTTGATCCTGTCATTGCCACTCCAGGAGGATTTGTAAGCCTGACATTTTAAGTAGATTTTGTTCACTGGGATAAGTAAGGTAGGAAATGATTACATCAAAAAGTTTATTTCTTTTACGAGGGGACTTTCACATGAATTTGTTATTTCATACAGAAGTTTTAAAGTGGCCTCTATGTTCCCAGCTTCTAAGGTTCTCCCAGCAGTTGCAGCCTGAGTGAAGCAAGAGCTGACTTTATTGTAATATTCACCTTGTTCTTGTTTAAACAGAATGCTTCATATTTTTCACTATTGGTTTGCAGGTTACCTGGTGGCCTCTTGATTTTTGGGAATGGCAGTTGCATTTTAAAGCTGCTGATTATAATAGAAACTTTTTTTAAACAAGAATGCCCATTTCCATCCATGTGTTGTTTAAGGACCTGTTCATGTCGTTGTTTTTGCTGTGCCTGAGGCCTCTGCTCGTAGACCAGGACCCATTATATTAGACAGACAAAAAAATCCTTGCTTTAAGGAACTTGAAAAATTTAGTTTTATATTATTATTCTAATTGTCAGATTGGAGAGGTCTGACCAGATGAATTTGGACCTGGGTATCTCTTTCTCTTAAACCTGCTATTTAATTTGAAGTCTTTTGTCTTCATGAGTAATAAAAGAGAGAAGAGCCATGTGAGATGACCAGTAGCTTCTCTAAACAGTGTCGTCTGTTCCCCCATTGTTGTCTCTACCGTGGTGTGTAACCAGGTTGCCTAAAGGTGTAGGAATCATGGACAACCAGGGCATGGTGCTGTAGGGGGGCAGGGGGAGGTGAAGAGGGAAATGAAGGATATCATGGAAGTTTGGAGATACTCACCTTACACATCAGGAATGCAACTTACACAGTGTCTGAGAATATATACTCGGAGAATATTGCTGTTTAATTTAAATCAACATTTTGATTGTGAATAGTCAAAAGTAGAGTAATTTTAGATATTTTTTCAATCCGGGAGTCACAGCTTTCACCTGACACTTATGACTATCAGAGGCCAACATCCACTGGACTTCTTAGGATTTCTGTTCATTTTTCGTGAAGGGCAAAGAGTGAAAATGAAGATCATGATAAACTCTCACATTTCTCTCATAAAAAGAACCATTTTATTTTGTCTTTTCCTCTCAGAACTCTTCCAGGATTTATACCTAGTCTCCATTTAAGAAAAATAATCTTTATTCATGTGAAGAATTCCTGTGAGAAAAATCACCAGTATCAGTGTTATCTGGCAGGTCTCTACTCTGCAATTCTCCAGCAAGTCCTGTTTTGAATTGGCAGTATCAGAATAGATGACATTATCTTTATATGGTTTTGAAAAAAGAAAACAAAAAGTGTCATCAATGTGAAGGTGAACTTTGGTTGCGATGCCTGTAGGAGGAGTTTTCATGCCATTTTATCTTTGTTCAGCAACTTAGATTGTGCAAGAACTGTCTGAAGACAGATTTGTCTGGCATGAGCGTAACAAATGGATATCTCATAATTCTGTTTCTTGTTTGGTTGGGTTTTTTTTCCAACCAAAAACTGCCACTTCCTTCTGTACTCAAATATGTGGAGTTTGTGTTTTGTGTTTTTTTTTTTTTTCTTGCTGAGATACATACATTTTACTGGTTTATTCAGGAAGAGCCTTGATAGCTGTAGGAATAAACCTCACTTCCGTGATTTTTTTTTCTTTGCTGTTAGTATGTGGCATGTAAAATTCATTCTTCATTAGAAATAGCATCCCTTAAATTACACTTTTTTGGGGAGTTTTTACATATAACACTCTCCTGAAAAAAAGGGGCCTTTATTTCAGGGTTACACAAATAAATATATAAATTAAATAATTTTTAATCTAACTTCCTTTAGTAAGAATTGTTGGAAGATGTGGTGCTGTTGGGTTTTGTTCCTAATTCAGGAAACACCGAGATGCCTTTCCAGTAGGCTGTGGTCTATCTGTTACTTTCGGTGTGTGTTTTTTGAAGTGAATAACATGGACTGTTGAGGAACTCCCAGGGCAGACTGAAAATAAAGGGCCACATAACAGTGGTGAAAAGTCAGCCTGTCATTCTCTGGAGTCAAGTTATGTACTTCCTGGCAGGGATTTTGTTCTGTCGTTGTCTCCAACCCCTGGTCTGCTCTTCACCCTTTATTTTGTGAAGGTTTGCAGAGCTATTTCTGTGTGTGTGGATGTCTTGCTCTACAGCCCCTTTGCGGCTTTGTTGGTCTGCACTTCACAAAGCTGAACTCGAGGGGGAGGGTGGGGCTGGAGGCACAGGAGAACCTTGTTCTGGTTCTAATGTCCTTGTACAACTTTGCTTGTGGCAGCACCATTACCTTTCCAGTGAAAAGGTCTTGTTTCCCCAAAAGTTTGAGAGTGCTTTTTGATTAGGAACATGAAATATCGCCATAAATCACCTTGAGATTAAAAAAAGAACCTACTTTAATTTAGTTCTGATGATAAATATGTCTTAAGGAAAATTGATGAAGTCACTCCTTCAAGTGGATTTTGCCTTTGATTGCATGGACGAGGCAGAATGATATAGAAAAAAAAATATACTTTATACCCTAAATACTTATATGTATCAGATCTACTGTTATATCTGTGTAGTTGTATTTGTCTTTCATCTTTTATTCATGTCTTTTATGCATGTGGATATAAGCGTTTGTTGATTGCCATATCAAAAGACAGAAGTAACATCATAACAGTCTGGATGATATGCACAGTAAGACTTTATGATACTCAAAAATTTGCAGGAATTATGTTCTTGATATTTCACTGTTTGAGCCTGGATGTGGTGTGTGAGATCACTACAACTTCCAGAGCACAAAAGGGCTTGGTTTAGGAAGATGTTAGTGGAAGCCTTTCATGCTTTTTGCCCTTGACAGTGATTTTAATGAAGATAATGAAGTGGCTGACAATAGTTTTGAAGAATGAAATACAACAAGAAAGGAATTGCACAGTAGATACAAAAATGGTAGCTCAACTCAGTAGAATGTGGATAACCAAAAGAGTAATTTGGAGGGACAGATGATGTCTCACGATTCCTAAGTCCTCGGATATCTTTCTTAATAGTTCTTTAACATAACTCTGTTCTATACATTTGAACTAAAAGTAAAACTACAGGTTTAAATCTCAGTAAGTCAGCTCTTTTTATGCTTTCAAAATATTGCAATGCAGTTTCCTGGGTGAGACACTGCAGAGTCAAGATCTACAGTCACTGAACTTCCTGACTTCTGTGATCTGGAAGCTGTCAAGGTTAACAACTGAGTTTATTTACGTTGTTTAGGGAGGAGGAAGTGTAATTTATCTACTGGGGGTAGTAGTCAGCCAAGACAAGGGGGGCAAGAGCCACTCGAGGTTGATGGGGTTTTTTTGGACTGTGAGAATTATTTTAATATACTTAATTGAACACATATTTGAATAGACCAGACCTTGACAACATAAGTATGTGCTGGAACTATCAGTTATTTTTTGAGTGACAAGAATCCTAAAAATGGGGTTAGGGAAAATGGTAAACCCTGTCTTTACTTTATGAGTGAATGAAGCAAAATTTTTCCTCCGTTCAAGGTAGTGATACGTGTTTCAAACCAAAAATATGTAGTTCCTTTTGTTCCACTTTTGACCTGAAAAAAAAACCCCAATCCCACAGCAGGTGAAGTGTACAGGGTGATGATTGCAGGTCTGATGACTTGGGATTGTGCAAGTTCATTGGCACTTCCAAGACTGCAGACATGTCAGGGCATATTTTGCAGATTTTGACATTGTGTGGGTAGGGTGGAGGCTGAAGTCGGACTGGAAAACCTCTAATATTGGTGACACCGTGCACAATAAAAGGAACCCAGCCTGACTTTCAGATTCCAGATTCTTTGCAAAACTAGTAGGGAATAAAACATGTTACTTTATATTCATACTGAGAGTATGTGTGTTAGCACAGGAAATCAGAAATCCAGACCTCAGTAAGCTGTGTTTTACAATAGAGTTTTTTGGAGGTATCTCTCCAGCCCCACAGTATTATGCTTTTTTGTGTGCTTTAAGCTTTAGAGGACTAGAATTAAGTTATTTCTGCTTCAAGTAGAAGTTTGTTGAGTTTGATAATCTTCAGAGGCTTTAATTCTGACTTAGAGTTCAACAGGAACAGAAGTTGTGTTTGACATAGATGAAAATCAAGCAGCTTGTATTCAGCCCATTTCATTTTTATATCCAGAGTTCTTGGTTTATAATTCTAAAGTAGAACCAAAAATCACATAGTTTCTCTTTTCCTCTTCCCTCTCCAGAGGTACATGTAGATATTATTTTGTTCCTGATACAGGTAATTAGCAAATGATTCTGAGTAAAGTAATTGTGGAATACTTTGAGGTTTGGGGTTTTTTGTTTGGTTGGTTTTTTGTTGTTGTTGTTTGGTTTTTTGGGTAGTAACACATATTGGTGGTCAAATTTTTTTTTCCTTGAGCTGCCTCTTAACGTTCTGTATTTTGCAAAGACCTACAGGACAGATATTCCATATCTTGTAAGGAAAAACTCTTAGTGGCACAAGCAAGAGAGGGTGACGACTTGTGACAGGATAGTAGTGTTGTGAGAGAACACAATCCAGTAATGTTTCAGAACTGCACAGCAATAATGCTGGCCCTAGAAATTTTGATGGATTCTTCCTCAAATCAAGGATTTGGATTAAAATCCTGCTGCCAGTCAGGTGTTGTAGCCTCAGCTAAAGCTGCACAAACAGAGAACCGCTGGGCGAGGAGCACCCGCTTGTCCTGTGACTGAGAGCTTTGTGCTCCCTGTAACTGGTGTTTTACTAACGGGGATTCTTTTTCTTGCCCATAAAATGAATGACTCTCTGCAGAATCCAGAAGACAGGTACTTCATTACCTTGCACACAAGTAAGGGAAATGGGAATGACACTCGGAAAGGAATAACATGAGTTTATTTGCAAGTGGAATGCTGGTCACGAGGTGCTCCTCTTAGCAAATGGCAAACAAGAATAGAGACTCTGGGTTCTGGAGGCTGCTGCTGAATTTGTCATGACACATTATTGCTTCCCAAGACTTTCTGAGTCAATTGTAGACGTGTGGGCAATTCTCTTGCATCCAGCTTCTGTCTGGAAGGCCAGCGTTGTCCTTGCTGTCAGCCTGACTGTGTTAGACCCCACTTCTTATGGCTCTGTTATTTCAAGGGATTTCTCCTCCTTACTGTTATTTTCAAGTTACTTCTCCTCTTTACTGAAAGCCACAAAATCAACAGGCTTCCTGCATGTCATTCTGTCTTTTTCTGTTGCCACTACTACCAGCTAGAAAACCTTTTTAAAAAAACACAATTTTGAAACCCATAATTAAGATATACAGAGTTGGCTCCTCATTTATTGAGAAACAGACATGGATTATCCCCCTTCCCTGCAATCTACATCCCCAGGTAAGAGTTTGTCTTGGTACCTGAAACTTGTTCATACACACAAAAACCTACAACTGTAAGTTCCTCTTTAGTTTCTGGCAGAAAAAAAATTGTGTAATACTTTTTAATTGATTTTTTTTTTTCCTTTCCTTTGGAAACTGTGCTAGCTAGGGAAATATCCCATCTTTTAAACTGACTTTAAGTAACAAATTCAACCTTAAATGTGGAAATATAGATACACTTTTGCAAGATCTATGAGTACAGAGAAAATACAGATGTATATTTTGCTAGTCTTAAGAAATATTTCTGGTTAGAATTTAAATCAGTGTTGTTTTCGGTCAATTTTTATTTAAAAAATTGATAAGGCCTTTTAAAAAGATTTTTCCAAGACATTTTCAAAATTTGTGGTATGTATAAAAAAGACAACAGAAGCAGAGAGGAATTATTGTCCTTTCCAAGGGGTAACAGGTCTCACTGAGTTTACGGAGGCGAAAATTGGCCTGTTTGGTCATGTATACTTCTTGATTATCCATCAGGTATGAAAGGGAGTTCTGTGATGTTCTCTGAAAGCAAAATTAGGCTTTATCAGAAGGGGAGGTGAATTTCAAAAGCAATAATCTGCTTTCAGCAGCAACGTGGTTTAGTTCGGGTGAGAACTGACTTTAAATTCCTGGTGGCACGAAGGGAATCCAGCTTTGAGCTCACACTCTGTAGCAATCTTGAGGTACAGACTGGTCTGAGCAAATGAGGTGCTGACTGCAACACATGGAAATAAGGCTTCTGTCATAGGTCAGATCCTGATTATTTTAAGTGTGCAAAACTTGGATATCTGGATCAAGTGCTGTGTGGCTGTGAAAGGGCAGGTATGTCGTGTGGTCAGCAAAATTAAGTGTGTGAGTGGCTGCACAATCTTGTGGCACAGCAGCTCAGTAATCGTGGCTGGAAGTAACAAACAAGTACATGAGAGGAACGTGTTTGCAGCAGAAAGTGTTTTGGTGATTAAAGAGCAAATACTAGGAATTAGTAGTAATTTAGAGAAGTTCCAGTCCAACTCTCATTAACAATGGGAGCTGGCAGGCAGCAAGATGATGTTGGTGGTGCCTCTGAGGGGTTCTGGTGTTGGTGCTGTCATTCCCATTCCTCGCTTGGCCTTAGGACATGGACAACATAAACCCCACAGAGAGCACAGAATGGCTCGGGGATGACACAGGAGAGTCACCTGATGAGAGAGGAATGAATTTGTTCTCTGTCTTCTCTGAGCCTCTGGTTGTGATGGTGCGTGTGGTTTAGGCACCTGTTCTGTTGGAGCAGGGTCAAATCCATCAGTTGATTTTGTAGCTACTTGTGAGTTTTCACTGCTGAGTTCCAACTATGGAATTGTAATCTCAGTGGTGGCTGCTCCTGCTGGTCAGGAGGGTGTGTTAGAATGTACGGTACAACCTTGCAGTGGTTGTGGCAGAGATCAATATTCAGTATGGCCAAGAAATTCAGAGTCTGCCTAAACTCTCTGCATGCTTTTTACTTGTTCTGGAGTAAAATACTTCAGAGGTCAGGACTGACCCATCAGAAGGTACATTCAAAGTAGCCAATAAGCAATCCCTTTATTATTTATAGCACAATCATTCATAAATGTATTTAAGAAAAGGGATGATCTATTTTCTACATGTTCCTTAAAGGAATTCCATTTTAGCTTCAATTGTAATTTTTACCTTTTCTGGTAGAATTTATTGACACAATGCCTAGCACAAGCCCTAGATTTTGCATCATCCTTTTGTCTGCGAGCATATTCACCAGCCGCTTAATTTGTCATAGCCCTGGAGGTATCAAAACTAATGAGCTTTGTTTGAATAGACTTTTTCCAGTTCATCTAGCACACTTTGGGGTAATCATTCAGTTTCTGTTTGCTTCTGATGTGAAGCATTGTGGGAAATATAAGAAAATAATGGTTAAAAAAAAAAGCGCAGTGTAAATTGTTAACAGCCACATTCTCTGAAAAGCCCTAAAGATGTTATATTTTTAATTTCTCTATTGAAGTATTGTGAGTACCCTAAGTACAATCATTACAAGATAATATCAAAGGAGAATCTGATAAAATGCTATTTTTCAATTAGCTCTGAGCTTAATACTTTGCTTTTTTAAGTATTTCACAGCTAATAAATCTTTAAACAATCTAACCTTTCAGGATTTGGAAGTGGACAAGATAATGACTATGAATATGTAATATTGCAGCAGTGGTAAGGGTTTAAAAATCTATTACTGGGATTACAGACAGGACTACCTTTTATTGGTCAGACAATTGCATTTTCATTTTTATAAAGCATTTCCCCATACTCAGTATTATACCACAGAGATACACAAAGGTGTGTGCTGCATAAGTAATTTCTAGAGGTGTCAGATGCTCTGTACAACATATGCTTTTGATCTCAAGTTCCTAGGAAGATTTGTCCTCCTTGCTGATTAGGACAACGTTTGTGGTTTGTTATTTTTGCACTGTGTGCTCTAGAATGATAGAACTTTAATTTATAGGAAGATTCAAATTATAGAATAAGGGGTTTCAAATTGCTTCCTAAGTTAATGCAACAAGGAAGGATTCTGTAGAACTTTTTTTTTTTTTCTTTTAGAAGAAATTAATCAAAAGAACCTGGTAGGCCAAGCTCTAAATTTGATTGCTAAGCAGCTCAGTGAGTCAGTATTTTCAACAGGGTATAATAAGCAACTGAAACTTGCCAAGTGATAAGTGTATTAGTAAAGCATAACACTTCTAAGTAGTCCATTACAGGCTAAAAAAGCTTGTTTCATATGAACAGTCCCAGGACCTCTTAGTATATTTTTCACATTTCTCCTTATGAGTTGATGAAAAGCTTTTTCTGTAAAGCAGAGTGAGGAAGAGGGAGAAAGGAGGAGGAGGAAGGCCAAGAGAGGAGAGAAATGGCAGGAGTACTTGCTTTTTAAATAAATTCCAGTCTGCTTTGGAATTTTTTGTCATATTAAGATGACTTGAAAAAAGACCAACTAGCAGGAGAAAGCAGAATGTTAGGCAGGCTGAGTTTCAGCTAATTGCTAAGAGTAAGTAAGTAGAAGCTGTGGCAAAGGTGGTATCTCTATTAACTGATTATTTTTATTATTTTATATCAGTGCAGTGCAGCGCCCTGTGGAGCAGCCTGTGCTGCTGTTGAGTAAGACACCCTGAATATCAGAAACTGTGTGAGGTTCCTCACCAACTCATGTACCTGAGGTGTGTTTTACACCTCAGTTGGTCTGATGGGTACAGGTGGAGTTTTATATTAAGACAGCTGCAGAGTTACTGCAGCCACATTGGGTCTTCTGGCCCTGCAGCTCTTCCTCCCTGTCCTGTGCCACGTGGACATGCACTTAGTGGCACAAATCAGTTTGCAATCCAGGGCTTCTGGGGGTTCCATGTGTGATATTGAGCACTTAGGTGGCATTGACAAGCAGTGTTTGTCTTCTCAGAGATAGAGCTATAACTTCTGCTTGTTGCCTTCACTGTCTTACGCTGGCTTTCATCGCTTTTGAATTGGATTGCTGCTGTGAAATCTCCCCTCTTGGAGGTCACTGGGCAGGCAGTTCAGAATACAGAATGTGAAACATCTTATGTGGGTGGCTAAGTCAGGTTCAGTAAGTACAAGATTTCACATAGTTTTTTTTTTTTAAAAAAACCAAGGTTTTGATTTGTACTTTATGTTATGGCTTGATCCTTGTGTGTTGTAGAGTTGAGACTTAGTAAAGAACAGTCCTTTAATTTGTATATCCATGGATAAAAACTATGAAGTTTTTCTTTTTATGAGGCAAATTCTGTATTGTGTACTATTTATTTATAGGGTTATGATTTTTTTTCTGCTGTCGTTTCTCCCACAAACTCTGCTCTTCTTTTAGTTTCTTCCCCCTGCCATGTTTCTTTTTTTCTCTTATATTTGCTTGTTTACACTTATTTATTAATTTAGTGTACCTCTACTGTGTCTGGTATATTCTCAGAGATAAACTCATTCAGGTAATCTCAGAATCATATCCATGTGGTTTTTCCTCTTCCAAAGTATTTATGTAATTTCTTGGGATTAAACTGGTGATTTAGAGGTTGAATTATTATAAAGTAGAACTCAAAGCACAGGGTTATGAAACATGTCTTGAAAATACATCTATGTTATAAATAATAAAATAGCAGTTTCATGCGAAAGAGTGCTAAAATATTAAATGAGGTTGTCTATTCTTTATCATGACGTGTGTTTAATGCACTTTTTATTGTCTCCCCCACCTAAAAAAAAAAGCTTTCTTCATTTAATTACAGTACAAGACCAGTTTCTTGTTGGAGATTTGGACTCTTTCTTTAACTTTCAGTGTTAACGTGTATCCTTACATACTGATTAAGGTTATGCAAAATTTTTGGGACCCCTTAAGGTATTTTTGAAGGTTTCAGACAGACTTGTATTACTTCCCCATGGGTTTGGCACAGAAAGAGTGTTAAAGGTGCCGTGTTTTATAGTTTGCTGGATTTGTAGAATATGTTATTGGGCTTCAGTGCTAAACAGATACTTTAATTTATTGTAAGAAACTGCATGTTTCTTTCTAAACCACGTGACTGAGATAAGAACAACCTTCATCCCAAAGAGATGGACACGTCTGCACTGTGAACTCTGGGGTTTGAGGGGGACACTTTTGGGGTAGCTGTCGCTGCTGCTTTGGGAATGGGGAACATTATGGGAGAGTGGGTGATGTCCAAGGAAGCAACAGAACTATGAGGACAAAAAAGCCAAAGGGTGGAATGCAATTTGACTGAGAGATGCTTAAAAAGCTCTTCTGAGCTATGCAACAGTTAGAAAGGAGCTTGGAACCAAGAGTAATGACTTCTGTGTTCCCTGTAAATAAACATAACTGCAGCAGCGTAACTGTCATCAGATTGTGCTTCTAAAAGAAATAAGCCTGCTGGAACTTTAGCTAATCACTCAAGGGAGGGCAAAAATAAATCACATTTAGAGAGGAAGTATATACTCGCTGTGTTCAGGGACTACCATGCAATGTTGGGTTGCACAAAGCATTTATTTCTCAGGATACTGTGANATTGGGTCTTCTGGCCCTGCAGCTCTTCCTCCCTGTCCTGTGCCACGTGGACATGCACTTAGTGGCACAAATCAGTTTGCAATCGAGGGCTTCTGGGGGTTCCATGTGTGATATTGAGCACTTAGGTGGCATTGACAAGCAGTGTTTGTCTTCTCAGAGATAGAGCTATAACTTCTGCTTGTTGCCTTCACTGTCTTACGCTGGCTTTCATCGCTTTTGAATTGGATTGCTGCTGTGAAATCTCCCCTCTTGGAGGTCACTGGGCAGGCAGTTCAGAATACAGAATGTGAAACATCTTATGTGGGTGGCTAAGTCAGGTTCAGTAAGTACAAGATTTCACATAGTTTTTTTTTTTTAAAAAAACCAAGGTTTTGATTTGTACTTTATGTTATGGCTTGATCCTTGTGTGTTGTAGAGTTGAGACTTAGTAAAGAACAGTCCTTTAATTTGTATATCCATGGATAAGGAAGGGATTGTACTCAAATAAGAAACATGCCCAGAATTATGTATGATGCTATATGAGGGTGCTGCACTTTGGCTTCTTATCCTGTGGGAAAGCACCAGCCCTTTTCCGCCCTTACTGTTGCTTAAATGCTCAGGACCAAGATGGGATTTTAAGTCACTGGTGCAGCTTATTTGAACCTTTTGTGCTGAACAGTGACCTGCTCTTAAATATCAGTCACAAAAACAAGAGCTTGGAGGGGCTGCATTCAGAGAGGATGCCCAGAAAAAAAAGAGTCTAAAACTTCTTCTTGAATTGTTGGAATTTTTGAGTAAAGGAAAGCAAGATCTGAAATCACACTAAAAAAAAAAAAAAAAGACAACACCCAAACAAAACAACGCCCCTAAAAAACTATGAAGTTTTTCTTTTTATGAGGCAAATTCTGTATTGTGTACTATTTATTTATAGGGTTATGATTTTTTTTCTGCTGTCGTTTCTCCCACAAACTCTGCTCTTCTTTTAGTTTCTTCCCCCTGCCATGTTTCTTTTTTTCTCTTATATTTGCTTGTTTACACTTATTTATTAATTTAGTGTACCTCTACTGTGTCTGGTATATTCTCAGAGATAAACTCATTCAGGTAATCTCAGAATCATATCCATGTGGTTTTTCCTCTTCCAAAGTATTTATGTAATTTCTTGGGATTAAACTGGTGATTTAGAGGTTGAATTATTATAAAGTAGAACTCAAAGCACAGGGTTATGAAACATGTCTTGAAAATACATCTATGTTATAAATAATAAAATAGCAGTTTCATGCGAAAGAGTGCTAAAATATTAAATGAGGTTGTCTATTCTTTATCATGACGTGTGTTTAATGCACTTTTTATTGTCTCCCCCACCTAAAAAAAAAAGCTTTCTTCATTTAATTACAGTACAAGACCAGTTTCTTGTTGGAGATTTGGACTCTTTCTTTAACTTTCAGTGTTAACGTGTATCCTTACATACTGATTAAGGTTATGCAAAATTTTTGGGACCCCTTAAGGTATTTTTGAAGGTTTCAGACAGACTTGTATTACTTCCCCATGGGTTTGGCATAGAAAGAGTGTTAAAGGTGCCGTGTTTTATAGTTTGCTGGATTTGTAGAATATGTTATTGGGCTTCAGTGCTAAACAGATACTTTAATTTATTGTAAGAAACTGCATGTTTCTTTCTAAACCACGTGACTGAGATAAGAACAACCTTCATCCCAAAGAGATGGACACGTCTGCACTGTGAACTCTGGGGTTTGAGGGGGACACTTTTGGGGTAGCTGTCGCTGCTGCTTTGGGAATGGGGAACATTATGGGAGAGTGGGTGATGTCCAAGGAAGCAACAGAACTATGAGGACAAAAAAGCCAAAGGGTGGAATGCAATTTGACTGAGAGATGCTTAAAAAGCTCTTCTGAGCTATGCAACAGTTAGAAAGGAGCTTGGAACCAAGAGTAATGACTTCTGTGTTCCCTGTAAATAAACATAACTGCAGCAGCGTAACTGTCATCAGATTGTGCTTCTAAAAGAAATAAGCCTGCTGGAACTTTAGCTAATCACTCAAGGGAGGGCAAAAATAAATCACATTTAGAGAGGAAGTATATACTCGCTGTGTTCAGGGACTACCATGCAATGTTGGGTTGCACAAAGCATTTATTTCTCAGGATACTGTGATGGCTGAGTTACACATCCAAGTGCCATCTCAGGCCTTCAAGGTGTCATTGGTTTTGGCAGACACTTGTTCTTCTCTCCCTCTGCCTTTGGTGGATGTTACTTGTGGCATTTCGTCTTTTGTGGTTTATTATGATAATACTTTGATTTTTATAGCAGTGGATGTAGATACTGTTTTTGATACACTTGTGGAAACCTAAATAGGGCTTTATCTGAGGGGTTTTTGCATTCTGAAGCCGCTCACATTCCTAAGTATTACTGTACTGATGAGTTTGAATAAGCTGTTGAGTGCAACAAACAAATTGACTATCCATCAACTTATGTTAGAAATTTGGAATATCTGGTCTGGCATATCTGGGACAAAGTTGCTAAAAAATGCTGGTAAATGCACCAAACCCTTTGGGATTAGAAACTTGTTTTTCAGCAGTAACAAAAGTGTACCAGAAAAAGTCCCCAAAAGGAACAAATTAAAGGCTGCAGTTGATTTTAGGGCTTTGCCTTTGCTTGAATTACTACCTGGATTAACTGTTATTGCAATGATAGAAGACATTAGGGCAGACAAAATGAAATATTGTTGATGATGTTTCTTAAAGCTCTTTGAGTCCACTCTTCTTCAACATTTGTATTTTTTTGTTATAAGAACCATTCTAGGGTGCTGATATAAAAAATTATATCTTCTGTTACTGGAAGGTTCTGCCTCAATCACACTTTAATTTTATTACAACGTATTTGTTCAGTGAATAAATTTCTACAGCTCAAAGTAGACAGCTGCTTTACTTTTAAAATATGTAAGGTCTTACAGACTTGTAATTAAGGTTTTCTAATTAGTACATTGAATTAATTCCAATTTTTAAAATAAAAAAATGTGTATGTTTTTAATGATGCATGTGATTTGTTTCCCACATGAATGATGCCAGTGAGCTCGGTGGGGTACAGTGGAGGTGATCCAGGTATGGGCTACTTAAACCTGTTTCCTGCTTTGTGGCTTTGCCTGTTTTGATGAGTCAAGAGGGGCAAAGCACAGAACCGATGTAGAGGTGGAGCCCTGTGGGCTGCAAGTGTGTATTTTTGGAAGCTTAGGCCTACACCAGTTTTTGCTGAACATCAAGATTTAATGCAGCATCAGAGCATCCTTTAAAGCAGTGTGCTTGGAAGACTGGGTACACACCATTTGTGAACCTATTCAGTGGAGAGAAGCAGCCAAGGAATGGCTGAAGGGAAGTATTTATTTGTTTATTTAAAATGAACTCACTGTGAGATATAAATGTTTGTTTGACATTGCAGCGGAATTAAATCCTATAAAACCGACACAGTTTATAGCAACATTGTTTAGCTGACAAAAATGTATTGAGTACAATGGACACTGACTCACGTTGGCAGGAATCAGCTTTAGGGAATTCTGCTTCACCAAACAGATCTCTTCACTTCTGATGTTTGACAGTGTAGCCATTCAGAGGAATCAAAGATGAGAAATATGAAAAGGGAGGGATAGTTGAGAATAACTACCTTCACCTGGAAATGAAATCAGATATTAATTCTTAGAGAAACATAAAATTCAAAACCTCTGAAAGAAGGAAAAATACTAATGTATTTTTTATGAAGACGTGTGCTAAAACCTTGGAGGTCTTCCTTCATTCTAACATCTAAAGGTGAATATGAAATTTGTTGCTAGAAAATTATGTATCATTGTGGAACTCATAAGATGCACTCAACAGTTAAATGGAATTTTTATCTGTAATCTTACAGAAGATTTATATAAATTACCTTATAAAAACATGGTAATAGAGGGAAAGGGTACCAAAAAGTAATAGCAGAATTGTCAGAAGACATGAGGAGGCTTGAATAGTATGTAAAATGCATTCAGAGTTTTGATTATTCTACACATGTTCTAAAAAATTCAAGCATGCATGGCTGCAGGTATTGTGGGATTTGTGATGATAGAGGAAATGCTCAAGGAGGAAGTAATCACCGGTCTGTATTTGAGGCAAACATGAGGTATAAGCAATTTGGAGTTGCAGAAAGTCTGTCAGCCTTCATTTTTCTTGTGTGACTTGTTAAGATGTATTCTTTTTTCTCATCTCATATTTAGAAAAGGTTAGATTAGTAACAGTAATTTGAGAGAATGAGTGTGGAGGTTTCTGATAAAATGAAGGTGCGACACAGTTGGATCGGAGCAGGTTATGGCCAGTTATTTTCTTTTCTGCAATCTACAAGAAATGACCGTGTGTTCTGTGTTACGCTGACTTTTGATTTCGTGTCAGTTTGACACAGTTTTGTCATCCTGACCTGAATTTGCCATTTCAACAGTGGTTTCCAGCATTTAGTTTGGTTTTCTAGTAAGAAACAACGTTGCTCTCCCTTTGAAGTCTGGCAGAGGACATGAGCAAGAGCACCAGTATAAAGTTCCTCTGGATCTTGCAGTATAACTATTGATTGTTCTTATTAGCTTGGGGGTGTTTGATTAAACAATTACAGATGGGTTTCCCTGATTGGGGGTCTGCTGTGAATATTGAGACTCAGAAGTGACATCATTGCAGCTTCCTGCCCTCATTTCTGGAGATTTGTGCAGAGTGGTTCTTAAGTGGAGGGGGTTTAGTTTCTTGCTGCTGGAACTCCTTCTTTTGCCTATTCATCCCAGAGGAACATCATTGATTTGAAGTGGGGAACAGCACTGTTTGAATAACTGCCTCTCCTCATGTATCTTTGTAAATTAATCTACACATAGCCAGAGTTAGAATGGCCACATGTGTGAGGGATAGTTACCTCTGGAATTTGACATGACCATGTCTTCTCCAATAGCTTATTTTACTTCCCAGTTCATTGACTTGGTATCATTCATGGATTTTATTTTTGTAAGTATGGACTTATTATCCACTGGAAAAGTAATGGAGCAGCTACGCTTCAAGCTGGAATGTAACAAAGTTCCAGCAGTGCTTATGTTCATGGGGAATAGCATGTAGGGTCAAATCCTGTTTATGGTTTGGGTTAGATTGTGCTTTTCTGCAGTGATACAGGAGCTGTCTGGTGCTTTTTTGTTCACATTCACTTGGAAGAAAAGGGAATGTGTACATCCTTGTTGTCACTAGTAGGTAAAAACAGGTTGCCTTTTTGGTTGACTGTTTTTTTGATTTTTTTTTTTTGGTCGTTGTTTTTTTAACACTATTTCAATTTAATCTGTAAGAATGTAATACCTTGTTTCTATTGAGGTATGTTAAGCTACAGTGAAGTGTGTATTTTTTTTGATTATTGATATTCAAATTGAGTCAAAGGTAAAAAAAGGTCTTTGGCCCTATTTATACATATATACGTAATAAAGCAAGTGTTTTGGCAAAGCTTGAGTAGAAAGTTAAAATGTGTGTTTGAAATAAGCCTTCATCTATTGTAGAATGGCTAAATGCAGATAAAGAAGTGATTAGGAGACTAATATTTGAAAGAACTTAGCAGTTTTGCCTTGGTTATCCTGCTGGAATGCCAGTTTTCAGACATCACCGTGCTTGAATTTGGGTTCTGACACTTGGCTGAGGGATGTTGGCCGGCCAAGTGCTGCTCAGGTGTTGATGTTTTGTAATGTTTTCAGTTGGGGTGAGGTGCTCTGTAATCTGGGAGGGTCACCTTAATTTGTTCATAAGGATATTAATTGGTCGACGCCAACACCTCCTTTAATTACACGGGAGCTTGGGAATTAGAAGAAAGGAAGCTCTTGCTCTGGTGCCCAGCACTGAGGGGCTGGAGAGCTGCATGGATGGCTGTCTCCTGGGTGCTTGGTCACAGTGTTGTCAGTGGCTTCTGACTTGTATTTAAATATGTATATGTACTCTTGGTCCATATCTTTTGGTTTTTTTCCCCCCAATTTATCCTGCGTTGAACAAATGCTTTCCCCCCACCTTTCCTTTGTTATTCCATCCTGTTCATCCTCAGGTATGTTTTCATAAGGGAGTTTAAAATGGGCTTCCTGACACGTGTGTTCTTTACTTTATTCTGAGCATGACATAAAAAGGAATCTTTTTCTGCTACGGTAAATATTTTTGTAATACAGCATGCTTATTTAATGTAAGTAGGTTTCTGAGATACCATACAAAATGGGACCCAATTTTATTAGAGTAGCCTAAAGAACAGAATAAATCCTTTAAGCCAATTGTATAAAAATGCAAATTTAAGTCAAGCAATTAAAAACAGATAGAAATTAGAGATTTGGATTTTGCAGAGCAAGCTTTCCACAGCCACTGCCAGATTACTATGCAATTTATCTGGATTCTGTCAGCGATAGTCAGACTAGATTTTGATAAAGAGCAGCAAATCTGTCCCTCCGTAGCTCCTGTGACTTGCCGCAAATTTCATTCAAGTTGAAGCGTCTGTACAATCCCTTGAATAATTTGGAGTTAATCATTTGTACTTCACAGCCTCTGATAGGCCTTAGACTTGGGGGGTGGGAACAGATTTGGCTTTTTAATCGCCTTGTATATTGTACAGCGTGAGATAAATGACACAGACTGTCTGAAATCTACATTCTTGCTTCTGATGCAAAACTGTAATTAATTTTGTGCAGTGTTTCAGAATTGATCGTGGTCACTTGAATTTCTAATTTTTCATTCACTTCAAAGACCTTTTTTTAAAAAGAATGTGCTTAGAGTGTGTGAATGCTCTCTGATGCTAGTGTACTAAATGACTATTTTACGCCTCTTTTTCAATAAGGTGAAACAGAGGTCAAGGCATGTGGCTCGTGTTTATCTCTGTCCCAGCCTGCTTCAGGATGTGTTTTCTGACTTATAGGAAATGCAATCAAACTTAGGAAATTACATCTAAATACTTAGGCTGAAGAGTGTTCACTTCTGTGCCTCGTGGAAATCCAAAAGACTTCTTTCAGAAATCCTTTTCAGTATAAAACAATTAAGCACAATTTAGGCAATAATTACCCTAATTAACTACACTATAATGTTTGTATTCAAGATTATAGAAACATTGTATCTGTTCTCTACTGCAATAACAACAAGTCTTCCTAATTTCTCTGTATTGATAGTACTTGTATGTGCTTCTTTGTTTGGTATATTTCACTGTAAAAATATTTGTCAGTGAAAGATTGAACAATATGAATGAATTTGATTATGCCATTGTCAAAAACCCCATGCATCACAATTTCTTGTTTTTAATCACTACTGTAAACCTCACAGCCTGAGGGCATAGTTTTAATTTGGGTGCCTTACTAATGAAAAGAAAAAAATAATTGTTTTGCCTGGATTTAATAATAAGCAATAAAATCAGCCAACCAGATTTTACCTCTGCATTCAATCTCTTTTTTATTATAAAACATTTTTGTCCTTTTTTTTTTTTTAGATTACAGGCGTAGATACCGAACATTTTACTAATAAATATTTCAGTTTGCTTATGAAGGCTAATGCTGTCATCTGAATATGGAATTATATTTCTTTCATGCTTCATTATCATTTCATGGTAGTAATGACAGTGAGGCGATGGAATATTTACAGGCTTTTCAGAAGACATTTATCCAATACATTTCCCTGAAGGGCACCTAGGCTTAAAGATACATTATCCTTTTATAAAACACTGCCCAGAATCCCAATTTCTGAATCAACCAATCAGAACTTGTTTTGCAGCAGTTACTGCTAAAACCCTCAAGCCAGTCTCGTATTAATCCTGTGAATCTGGTGATGGGGGGGTGTGAGTGGAGGGCTGGTGGGGGGGAGAAGAGGGAGCACTCACTACTGGATCATCAGGCTTGGTACTTGAAGTAAAATATGTTATTTCTTCTGTATTGGTACAGTTTTTCAAACCCTTACTTGGAACATTTCACTGTAACTGGGTAGGCTGCAGCGGTGAAGGCTGGTTTTTGAAGTCTGGGTGTATCTTTTAATGCAAATTCAGTCTAAAAAATTTGAAATAACTTTCCATAACCTTGTCTGTTGTGTCGCTGTTACATGAGCTGATTCCTCAGATCCCTGTTACACTACATAAATACATTGCATAAATCCATCTTGGGTTAAAAGTACCCAGGCATTCAATCTGTTGCTCAGTAGCTGGGCTTTCTCTCCGGCCACCCTGTTTGCTTTGTGTGAGAGGCAGCACTTATTTGTGTCTGTGTAAGATTTATTATTTTCAAATAAGGAAAGAAAGGAGAAGTTTTACACTGCTGTAATATCTTTCATCCAAAGGACTTTGTAAGAGGCAGTATGTCACAGTGATTAGTATGTTGGAGGATGTAATGGAATCAGGATTTTGCTTCTGCTACTGGCCTACTACCACACTGGGACAGGTCTGTGCTGCATTTGGGAGAGGAATAGAAAGATTTCTTTTGAGATTCCAAAAGAGATCTAGCTGAGGTACCATAGAACTCTGTAGGAACTGATATATTCTGTGCCCTTTGTGAAAGCTAACCTGAGGATCTCTGCTGTATGGCAATAAGTGATTTAGACATAACATGCACTGCATTGAAATTAATACAGTGGAAAGATCCCTATACTGGCAGGCCCTGGTGCTCAGTGTACTGCAAGGCAGCCAAAGGTGAAATTTTTCTAGTGAAAGCTGTAGAACAAATCTCTCTCGCATTAAAAAAAAAAAAAAAATCCTCTGTAATAACAGTGCAGAATTATCTCATCTGAGAGTTGCACATCCTGAACCTGCGTGCGGCGTACTTTACCTCCCTCCAAGTGTTGACTTTAAATTTCTCTATCCGGGAGTTCTAACTTACAGCTTCAAAATACTAGGGTATTTTGAAGTTTATACAATATTTCCCACTAAACCATTGGCATGTACCATCTGTTGCCACATATATATGTATCCAAGATACTGCATTTTATCCCCAGAAGGAGCGTAGAAAACGCACGTCTGCCAAAAAAGTTGAGTGGCTGTGGTGAAGGAGTTTGAAGTTATGTTTATGCTCTTTGGCAGCCAATCTCAGTGCTTCTGGTAGTCCTTTAAACAGGCACTTCTGCTCCTTTTCTGTCTTTCCTAAAATGTAACTTCTAAAATTCTCATGGGCAACTCCCTTTGGGGGCATATTTTTAGTGGGCTTGAGACTTGATTCTGTTTCTGACAACTTGATCTTCATTTCTGCATACACACATCAAATGTCAGAGCAACAGTAAAATGAAATAAATACCTGTGTATTTTCTGCTCTAACTGCTTGTTTTGTGCCTGAGAACAGATAATTAGAGATAAATGTGCTCAGATGTGCACCTGCATGTCAATTTGGCTGCAAAAATACTTTCTGTTCAGTTCCCAGTGTCGATCAGTGTAACAGCTACAGCACAAAGAGGACTTCACAGGTCTCAAGCCCTAGATGTTGTTGAAATAAAAGCAGAAGTCTCTACTGTATGCACAGAGAGTTAGGGTGAGACTGATACACTCTCTATCTTTGACTGGATTAAAAGATATGCATATAATAAACTGACCCCTTACTTACAAATTACGAGTGCTTTTTGAGCTAGCTTGTGCCAAAGAATAAATTAGAAGATTCCTTTGCTTCTGCAGTCATTGAGCATCTTTTTATCTCCATCAATATGGGACCAAGTCATGCCCAACACCATTCTGATAAAATGAGAAATCCCTGTGTCCCTTTTGTTGGAACTGAGCACTTCCACTTATTTTCACAGCATCAGGGAAGAAGATGCCTGACCTATTTGGGCAGAGATCACTCTTGGTGGCTGTTAATCTCAACAAAACCACAAAGCTGTCCTACAATACAATTTAATTCTCAGTTAACAGTCCCGTGTATATCTTCACTAATGCTGTTGTTTCCTCTGTAATCTCCACTGAAATGCTTAATGATTTCTAATGACTTCTAGATCACTAAAGCAAGATTTATCTTGCAGGCTGTGTGTACTTGTTGATGTTCTGTCTGAAGGCTATAGATATAAACATGGTGTGAGTCACCATTTTGCACAGGCTGTTTGTGTTGGTTTGGGGAATTTCAGTACTGTTGACTTTCCAGTAATAGCAAAGTTGGTGTTTGGCATATGTGCCTTAGTCTGGACTGCCTGTAACTGTAGTAGTTTGAGATATCTCTTGCTGTTGAATACCTGGTCTACAGAATGGTGGCTGTATCCCTGTGTGCCGCATATCAGCGCTGGTAGCTGACTGCTGGAGGTGCTTTGGAGCCGTGTCTGAGGAGAATGTACCCAAGTGATCATGGAATGTGGGCTCATAATGCATATCATGTGTTGAAAGAAATGTGTAGTTCAGTACAAGCAGCAAATGAAAGGAATTGGAGCTGATCTCTAAAACCTATCTTCTGTATAAAACCCCTGCCCTCCTCATGATTCCTCACTTCAATTATTGGGCTAAATCTAAATGATTTCTGTGTACAATCATCTTAGTAAATAGCCTCATATTTTATCCCTCTTGGTTCCTCTCCCCTCAATCTTCAGAAATGTCTGTCCTTGAAGATGAGATGCTTGGAGATGAGATACTCTGGATGCATGCAGATCCCTAGTTGCTGTAGGGGGAAGGATAGGTCTGCATGACAATTGCTCAATATATTAGATACGTATAGGGTTCACTTAGTGTCAATATTTCTGAGAATTAATATTTGGAAGCATCAGCATGAGCTATTTCTAAGATCTTTCAGAAAAAGCCTTCCCTCCTTATGATTTACTTTGAAGAATAGCACTTTTTTTTCCAGAACTTGTTTCAGTAGGTTGGCTTTAAGAGCATCAAAGGAATGAGACCTCTCTAAAGTGAATGCTAAACTGAAGATATATTTGATTACAAAGGAGATTGTGCATAACAGTAATTTGTATCTCTAAATAACCTCTCATGCAGTAGATTTACAGTTGGGATGTGTGAGGGGGTGTGCCTCATGGTGCAGGATCATAAAGCTTGTAGATAAAATGCAAGATATTACTGGAGCGTGCCTTTTACCCCTGTGAGTGCTAGGTATCTCATCCTGCAGTAAGGAACTTCTTTTTATATATCTTTTGGTTTTGCTTTGTTTTGTTTTTAATAAAAAGAACCCCCACCAAAATCACAACCAAACCATCTAACCAAAATGTCCATAGCAAATACATTTAAATTAACCAAAGAGCAACTTAGTTCTTCCTGAATAAGATAGAGATAATAACAGATAAAACCCAATAATCCAATCTACTTTTCAGGTGTAGGTAAAGAAAAATGTTGCATTGCCATTAGCACAAAATTGCTTAAACACATTGATTACCTGCTCAGATCATTAGAGAGCCATGCAAAGAGAGGAAAAAAAAATATAGCAAATGTTTCAGTGTTTGCAGCAGAAATAATCTGTTGCAGGCTGTAGAGATGTCACTCCATGCCTGAGCATGTAAACTGCACCTGAACGCTCTGGAATGTCATTGCTGTTTTGGTGTCACTAGTCTGGCAAAACCTGTCTCCAGCTTTGGGGTTGCTGGAACTTTCTCCCTCCCTCTGGTGGATAAGCCTGTTAACGTGCATTGACTGACCACTGTAATCTTGATTTCCTTTCCAGTTGCTCATAATAAGAAAAATGTTATAATTACTCTAGACAGGTTTCTGAAATGGCAATTATCTAATAACCGTGCAGCACATGATTTCTGTTTGTTTCTGAAGAGCCAAAGACTACTTTTCACCTTGTGGTTAAGCAGGAAAAGGGGGTAACCTCAAGCAAGTGCACCCCAACCCTTAAACATCCTGATAAATCCTAAGCAGCTGCATATGACTTACTACTCAGGAGAATTTGAACTCATAACATTCGAGATGAAAAAATGGACTCAAAGCTGCTCACCAATCAAGAATGAAACATTTCCCCTGTACAAGACTTGCCTCAACAAAGAATAAATCTGTAAATCATTAACTGTGTTGTGTCCCCCTCCCCCCCAAGTGTGCATCCCTGTGCACTGGTTTAAGGCAAACACAACCCCTCGTGCAGTTGTCATGGCTGGAATCTGATACAGCACTTGCTTTAAAATCCACTTTGATCAGTGAACATTAACCAAAGTGTCGACAAAAGGTCATTTGGCCTCAGGGAAGAAATAGAAAATTTTATGTACAGAACACATTGCAGTAAGTGCAGGGTCATTATAACTATGAGAATAGCTGTTGTGGTTTTCCTTTTTTTTTTTTTTCTGCCTGAAGCATCTTAGCTCCTGCAGCTTGTACAGGTTGATTTAATAAGAAAGTTCCCAAATCCTCGACAAGCACAGCTGCACCAGNTGACTTTGAACTTGGTGTGGAAGCACAGGCTGCTGAAGCAAAAACTCCTCCCTCCAGTGATCACATGAGCCCTTGTGAATTCTTGACAGGGCCAGCAAAGAGCCGTGTCCCACAGCAGATATCATATTTTTGACATAGGACTTCAATTGCAAAAATGTTGATGACCAGTGCAAATGTATCGATTTGTTTCCCCCGCCCCCCCAATAGACCGAAGTGTTGTTTGTAGTTAGAAGAGGAGAAGAAAGCTAGTGAAACAGAGTTGAATCTACTTCTTAGAAGCCTGGGTTATCAAACTCATTAATCTACATGTCAAGAGGCTAGGAATGAATAATTGTGTGTAGAATTTATCTGCCAACATGATAGCTACTTTTCAGCTCTCTCTTCAGAGCTCTTTCATTGTGCTTGGCTTTATTATATGCTTTGTCTTTTCTATTTCTAGTCTGTTGGGGAGGTATAGAAATATGTACCTCAGCACTACAGAGGACAGTTGCTTTGAAACATGGCACTGGTTAGTTCTTTGCATGCACGTTTGTTCTTACTTAGGTGTTTAAGCATCAGGGGCGCTTGCAAGATTTACTCTTTGTTCGTATGTTAATTCTCAGCATTTTGAATATAATTCCACAAAAAAAAGTCACCTCAGAGGTAACACCTCTGTGCCGTTTTTGACAGCTTTGTGGACAATATTGGCTGCTTTATTAAAATAGTGTTCCTGTTAGTAAAGCTAATAAATGATGAGGATTCAGAGTGTTTTATAACAATGATGTTTCAGGAATCTCAGTAGTATTGCGATGCTCTTTCTGTTATTTGCTATGTGGGTTTTCATTGCCATGAAAGGTAAAACCCAAAACCAAAGCTGGTGCAGAGAAGGTGGTAGAAAGCAGCTTTGGTGAGGATGTGAAAGTAATTTGAGTCAGATATAACTTTCTTTCTGAAAGAGCATTGTCCTGATTCTAATCTTTAGCTTGTTTTATGCCAGTGTGGCAGTACAGTAGATTAACTAATTTATCCAGAATTGCCTGCTTTATTTATACCAAACCTGCATGCCTTGGTCTTGCTTACTGTATTTGTTTTCAAGACAAAATGTGCATATAATTTTGATGACAAAGTGTTATTTCAAATCTATAGTATGTGAGAGCTGCTGTGCTGGTCTGGGCAGCTTCCTGGGGGTGGGTGGTGTGTGTTGGGTTGGGTTTTGGTTTATTTGTTTGTTTGGTTTTACTGAGGTAAATAATGTATCACAGTTATGGTCTTTGCTGTAAAAACCTTTAGGCCAGGCTAGTCTGTATCTTACTAACATCCAGGAATTCATAGGCAGAACTAATAATTACTGGTACTGATAGAAAAAATTATATGTGCTGTTGGGCTCTTCCTTTGATTTGCCTGAGCTTTGAGGCATCTCTCCTGTTACCTGGCACAGCCAAAATGCTTCAGGGTTATTACCCCTGTGTTGCATTTCCATCCTTTTTCCCAGGAATCTGTGACACTGGCAGAAAAATTCGGCATTTGGCCCTTGTTACGCTGGTATGACACCACTGTAATTTGATTAGTGAAAGGTAAATAGTTTATTTTCTAAAGGGTCACAAACGGTGCCGCCTCATATTTTCACCAAGACACCCTATAACATTTGAAGAAGTGAAAATGTGTAATGAGAAAAAGGGAAGGAGCTTTATATTCAGTGTGTATATGGTAAGTCAGAGCACTGTTTATTGTAACAGAATGAAAGTACTGCAAGTCTAAGTGGTTTCAACGATGTTTCCTTCATCCCAGGAGCATCTGAACCCGGCTTCTGCCTTGTCAGCCACATTTATGATGTGTTCATAATTAAATGTCCACGAAGCTCACAGCATGCTGACCACAGAGGGGCCATAAGCAGTAAAGATAAATGAGAGAGAGAGATGTAATATTGCTTCACTTGTGGGTTTAGTCTGATGTTAAAGATTGTCAGTGATAATTATTAATATGTGACCTGGTTGAGTCTTTATGTGAACAATCACAATTTTAATAAAGTGGTAAACTCTGCTCTCTCTGTGTCATCTCACTCTATGTGTAACTGTTTTACTGAAATTTTGTCCTGAAATTCTAGAATTGTAATTGAAAAATAGTACAGTAGCATATAAATGTGAACATGCTGCTACTAACATTTTTATTTAAAGGTTACAGAAGACTAAATTTTGAAAGTGGAATTGAAAAGAATAGCTGCAGTCTAAGTTGTGGTAGGGATCAAATCTAATCTGGTCAATTGTCTGTCACCTCAAACAACTCTTAGGAATCCTTCTTTGTTAATACTAATAAAGAATAGATGGATGTGCTACATATGGCATTTATACTCCTGTATCTTTATGCACCTAAATCTCCAATTTACTGCAGTGCATCCACTGACCTGATTATTGCCAAAAATATCATCTTTGTGGAACTGGGAAAATGTTTTCTTGTTGCATTTGATATTTAAGACTTGCTGCTTATCTTCTTCCTACTGCTTATATCTCTCAATCCTATTTATGAACAATTGAGCAGGAGATATATGCCAGTCTAGAAAAATGAAATACTGTAAAAATAAAAGTATTTGCAAACAAATGCCACCCTGTCACTGGCACACGGCTAAAAACTGCCCACTGAATATTTAAAATTTATTATCTCTTATTTATTTCAAATTGCAGTTGAAAAAAGGGTGTTGTTGTTCAGTTATATCAGGAATTAAAGCTGCAATATTATTTTATGAAAGAGCAGTGAACATACCAAGGCAACAAGTTACTGGAAGTAATGCTTTTTTGGTGGTTTAAATTTGGAGCTATAGAAATCCCAGATGCTTATTATGGTGCAACTGATTTTTTTTTTCTGTTTTTCCCATCCTTAGAGAGGTGGAATAAAAAAGTGTGAGTTATGAGAAATCAGGTATTTTAAAACAAGCTGCGGAGTTTTTGGAATCAGTTACTTTATTTGTAATTGTAAACCAAATACTTTTCCAAATTTTAACAAAGGATTATTTAATTTCCTATTAAGAAATAGATGCTCTTTTAGAATGTGTATGTGTTTATCTTTCAAGGCAATATTTTACAGCTGGTATTCCCATCTACCTCACTGTATTTTCACATGCAGAACAGCTGCAGTCACTTGTTAGTATTTACCTGGTAACCAATTACTCCCAGAGCTTCATAAATTCAGGATCCGATTCTGATGCTTTCACAAATGCTTGTTCTTCACTTTATGATTGTCTTTTCTGAAAGGGGGAAGGAAATTGTTCATCTGAGGGATGATAACTGTAACCAAATTAAGTGACAGACATGTTCCATCGTGCTCTTACTGAGGAATGTAATGGGTTGTTTGTGAAGTAAGATACTACGCAGCCTTAGTAAAATAGGAGAAACTGTCTTAGGAATTTTGACTTTTAATTTGGGAAGAAAAGTGGGAGCTGAGAAATGAAAATTCTGTTTCTTTTAAATGACTGTAGGGTATGGTGTGAGCACAAAACACTGCCAAACCATTTCCTGCTGCCTGGTAAAGGTGCTTATGCAGTAACAGCTCTGCGCTGTTCTGCTGTGTATTGAAATGTAGTTTGATTATCTGTGCTCTAAAAGGTACAGTTTATTCCTAAATCCAGCCATTTCTTTGACTCGCCAGTGTATGCAAACTATTAATGATACTTAAGTGATGTGTACATCACAATGGATAGTAGTTTTATGACGTTAATAAAAGTAATTATATGCACCAATATGGTAAAATAAAAAAGAGTAAAATTCAAGGAAATGTTTATTAAATGCAATCATTTATTGGAAACAAATGCTGTGGCGTTGTCTTTGTTTGGTTGATCAGCCCGAGCATTTTATCAAAGTTTGCCTGTCAGACTCGCATGTCTTTGCAAGGCTAATTGACGCTAATAGACTTGAAAAGAGGAGGAGTAAACTTAGAACATAATGCACATATAAAGATCCAGAGAATTGGTAACTAGTTATAAATGCATCAAAGTGCTTTCAAATGAAAAGCTTAAACAAAGGAATAACATTTGGATAATAAAGAAGTCCATTACGCTTAAATGGCTACGAACAGGTAAAAAAAAAAAAAAAAAGAGGTGTTCTGTCAAATCAATACTTGTAGTGCAAAATTAATCACACATTTGACAAGACATGATTCTGTGTTATTTCCACCTACTGTATCTGATTCCATCTGAACATCCATTATTAATAAAATAGTCTCTCTCAAGAAATTCATTATCCTAGAATAAATAATTTTTTTTTTGCTAAAATGTGGATTTTAAATATTATTTCACAATTCATTCAGTACAGATATTTCCCATGAATATTTTTCTCCATCTCCCTTAAATAATCGTATCTTTCTCCAATTAGTTCTGTTCGCATTGTACTTATCCTTTTCTTATTTTACACATGACTCTTACCTGTGAAACTGTGGCCTACATATAAAATGTCACTCAAGCTAATAGAGGCTGAGCACTCTTGATTTTAGCAGTACATAATATCAATCTGTTTTCTACAGATTTTTTTCTCCATTTATTTCTTTTCTTTCTCATAAATGTGAGGACTGTGGTAATTGATTGCTGCCTCACATTTTTGAAAAATGTAAGGACTCTGGGGGGTGGGAGGAAACAAAATGAAGAGATGTGGTCTGGTTCTTGCTGAAGTAAATGAGAAAAAATATTGAGGGCAGACTACAGCCACAACTACTTGGATTAGGACATTTGAGGGTTCTGCGAGTCAGATCTGAATGGATCAATCTTATTTGATTTGATCTCCCAAAGATAGGGATGGTAACCTTCTCTAAACTACATTGCAACTTTACATTTTAAACCTATTTAGGAAAGTCTTTCCTTGTTAACTTTTTTATTTTATGTCTGCATTCCATAACCTTTCGAATCATTTTTATAGTAGCAGATTGTGATAATCTGCATTGTCTGTCTTGCAACCAAAAATTTTAAAATAAATTGCAAAACTCCAGCAATAGATCAATATAACTGTAGAATTTTTTGCTCTTCTCTTGTGTGTAACTTTAAAAACCTGAAAAGAATTTGGAAGAACACAAATGTTTAGTGCTTACTTCCGAGAAATAAAATATCCAAAATACAGTCATTCCACAGTTTTTGAAATCAGAAACATTGAAATCCATTACCCAAACATAGAAGTTCATTGGACCATAACTGCATCAGTGGATTGCTGCTACTCTTTTTTTTTTGTTTGTTTGTTTTTTTTTTTTCTTTTTTACTATTTGGGTAATAAAATCGAATGAGATAATGGTAGTTCACTTTTTCCTTGAAACATATTAAGTTCTCATTGACAAACTTCAGAATGAAAATGAGTGTTAAACTCCATTCCTTTGTCGTAGACATTTGACTGTGCAGTTACTTTTACGGTATTTTATAATGCTGACAATTTTATGCTAGATATTCAGAGTTCATTATAATAATAGGGCATTGTTCATAAGACACATTTGCCTATTTCTTAGATAATGAAATATGATAATATGCTTTGCAAGGTTGCAATGTAATAAAAGAGTTCAAATTTGCTATATAAATATAAAGAAGTAAATAAAATCACTGCAGGTGATACATTTTTGTTCTCAGTACACGTTATAGACAATGAGCAAAGGGTTTCTGGTGCAAGTTTTGAAAACTGTCCACCTGGCTTGTGAAGTGTTACTGGCTTTTAAAACTCTTCTCTGGTGGCATGTGATGAGACTTCAATTTGGACTCCTATAGGGGCACATCTATTGGCTGCCATCATTTAACTACCAAAATTCTTAGCTAACTAGGTGCTAATGCAAAAGAAAAAAAGTCTTCCTTACAATAGCTATCTGATAGTTCTCTGTATGGTTAATCTAGAGGGCAAAAGATTGAAATTATGGCCTTGTTGAAGTTAATGATATCTTCCTGACCCAGGTCAGGAATTCATATGGTGCCAACTTGAACTGTAATTTAAATTGGAACAGTTGGTGTCAAAATAAATAATTAAATGTATTTTAAAAAGAAAGCAACCCCCAAAATAGCAGCTGTATGCTGTCAGGAATTGGCCACAGTAACTGCAGTAAGGAACTGAGTGGAATTCAATGCTTGGAATGACTTACAGTCCTTGATCCTGTAGGATGTACATGCAGTTCTGTTTCCTAACTTTTAGGAAGTGCATGCTGAGTACTGTATCCTTTAAGAGAAAGGGAGGCCATAAGATTAAAAATACTTCCTGCTTTTAAGTGTTAGCTTGAGGAAAATTATTAGAGGAAGAAACGTTTTTAGTGCTTTGATTGTGGTAACTTTGGAGATACCAGTTTGCTTATGTATCATTTTTTATCTTCTTTTTTTTTCTATTATCGTATTCATAAAGTAGATTTTTTTTTTCTGTATGACACTGAGTAACCTGGCACTTAATCAAATTCCAGAGATGTTTTAGTTGTATTACATGCCAGTTCTGATTCTGTAGACCTGTGAGTGTAGATGAAAGTCATAAAAGTGGGCTTTTATTTTTAACTAAATCTCTCTTCTGTCTGGATGTAATTCTTGGACCCACTGCGTGGAAATGCTCGTATGGCAAAGGATATTGTTTCATGAGATTTTGGACCATATTCAGTAAAAGCAGAGGAGAGCTGTTCTGTGATGAGGTGAAGATGTCCACCTTTTTCATGAGCTCTGGGTAGTAAAACAGAATCCTTTAGAATTATTAAGCTGCTAAGTAAACACAAGTTCTTGACAAAGAACTGAGACATTTAAAGGTGATGTGGCCTTTTGGGTTTGTTGACTAATTGAGTGTCGGTGGCTTTCACCTCTCACTTAAACAGTCCTATTTTCTTATTTGAAAACCTTAGAAGAATTGACAAAACGTACCCGACTGAGCTTTATGTATATTGGGCAGAGAAAAACACCCCTGGCTGCTGCATTTGAAGTGTCGAGTCCTCCTAACTGGGAGTAATGTGCTCTTGATGACTCTGCCATTGCCCTGGTGATCTGGTATTCCTGTGTTCTAAGCAAACAATTCATAAGATTTGGTACAAATAAACATCCCTTTCTTCCTAAAGTCCGGAGTATGATAGACCTGGAGTGATGTGGGATGTGAGATTTGGGTAACTGATAGTGTTAGCCATGCAGGAATATTTTTCTTGCATTTTCTTTGCATTCCTCAGGAGCCTTGCTGTTGAGTAGTGCAATGAATTGGAAAAAATCTCATGCCCAAACCTTGTATTTTTTGAGCATTTTTTAAAATTTTTTTTTCATTCTGAAAACTCTCCACATTGTGTTGACCTTGTGCAGAACTGACCAGAAATGAAGATTAACTATATTTCTAACATAAAAAGTGAATTAAAAATGAGAATATCATAGGAAATACAAATTTATGAACTGTATCTCATACAAGTTGTGTGGTTGGTAAGAAGAATTAAGTAGGTTTAGGTTTTTAGTGCCATGTTGCTTGTTGCTCTCATCAGAATTTTGATATATCAAGTGTTCTTTGCTTCATCTTGAATGAGAATGCTCTGTGAAACTTGCAGTTCTTATTGTCCTATTTTAAGCCTGGAAATTATGACAAAGAGTTTGATTTGGGTGCTCTAATTGCATTCCTGTTTTGTTCCAATGACATAATAGAAGCAGATGTTGTGTTAAATGTAACTTTTCCCTTTTAGTACAAGGTTTTCTATGTGCCATCACGTGGGTCTAGCAAATAACTCTTCTGTACAAGCACTTGATTAATATAATGGTCATGCCCACTTATCCCCCTGCTTGAATGTATGCACTGCCATTATAAAAGAAAATACAACTGGCACTGATCATAGCTGAAAACGTGGCTCCTCCTGGTGTCTTTCTGAATGGCAGTTGTTGAATGCTGTCTTCAGGGAAAGCTTGCTGATTCTTGATTCATAAAGCTATTTTTCTTTGTTAGAGATAAGAAGAACTCAAAGTGGAAATGGAACTAGTGCCAGAAAATGCCAAGGGAGTTTCTTGGTTCAGCTATTGGGAAGCTGACAGTTAAATATACTCTTGTCCTTTTCACTAAGTGTTATTATTACCTCTCTGTGTTCTGATGATTTCTGGAGTTACCAAAGTGCTGCTAGGGTTGAAGCTGAGAACTGATATAAATTCATATTCCAAAATATGATTTAATTTATTCATCAGAACAGATATTTCTTACTTGTTCTGCCAAAAATGTTGAGGACTTACGCAAAGCTCTGTTGCTTTGATCATAAAAAGATAAATAAGGAGGATATCAGTTAGCTTTGGTTTTAGATAATAAGACTTTAAAGTTGATTTTTCTTTCTCAAATGATAACATTCACTCTTTGTTATTAAAAATAGGGCTTTGATATTGCAAAAAGCAGTTTTATTGACTTGAGATACCTCACTATTTTCATTGTCCTGTTAAGATTCCACCAGCTGGGGAGTTTGCCCAGACCTAGGAATGCAGGTAAGAAACAAGAGAACTATCATAGTTTTATTAGGGATGACAAACCTCAAACTTACTTGACTAAGACCTGTAATGAATAAAATTCCCCCAGAAGAAGAGTTTTTCACTGTTAATAAACATTAAACCTAATTTTCATTTTGTTTGTGATCTGTGTGACCAGCCCTTCTTTGTAACCTGATTTTTCCTACCGAGAGTTTGTAGTTCTCCATTCTGAACTGAAGGATTGTGTCTAATTTATTTCACAGGGATGTTTTATGTTTGCAAGAGATGAACAGATGTTTAGAAAGCAAAGCTACTAGTCACTAGTTTTGTTACAGCTACCCTAGTAATCAATTGTATGAATTTTACAGCATAGCAGTATTGGAATGAATGTTTCAGAGGCATTTCAATCAAAAGTGGTGCCATTCTGAGCTTGAGACATAGGCTTAGATTTATTTTTCTAGCAGTGCAATCCTCAAAGATTATACTTCATGCACCATTTTCAGGCATGTCAACATCCCTTACAAAATACAAAGATGAGCGCTATTTCATGGAGGTGGCACAAAGTAATACAATAAACCGGATTTATTTCATCTTAATTTATTTAAAATGTGCATAGACTGAACTGAAGTAAAATCTGTGAGATGAAATATCTTGTTCACATGAATACATTGGAGAAAAATAGTCAACACTGTTCTAACTTTGAAAAAAGGAATGTGTGGCCTGTGGGGTGGTTGGGTGTTGTTCTACTGATGCATTTCACAGTGTTTGCATCTAGATTTACTTTTCCAGTGTCCAAAAGGATGTATCCACTGTAGGCTGAGCTGTCCTGTAAACCCTGCTTGGGAACACTTTTCAGTGGCTGTTGTAAGTCAGGACTTTTCTTTCTCTCTTTCCCTGGCTGTGCTGCTGGTTTGAAGCAGCACCTGGTGAGATAAGACAATACCTCTGCTAATTGTGATTAAAGACAAAACTTGGTCCTTAATATCACTAGTGTTAAATCCAGTTCTGAGTATGGAGCTGTCCTGACTCAGTGGAACCAAGTACATCTAATCTATGATTAATCTTTGCTTAAAAATTGAACAGTCTGACAGCATAGCAAGGCTTAAGTAGATGAAAAGTATACCTTTAGTCTGACTTCCTTGTTCTGGGCAGTAACTTCTTACAAAGTGTGGGCTGTGTTCCTCAGGGTGTACCTGGCTGCAATCTAAGCTGAAATTTCTCTGGAGCTGGTTCTCTGCATTCACTTTGATATGCAATTATTTTGTACTTTAGCAAATAGATCATCCCTCCCTCTCCCGACCTACAGCTTTTCCATCTTTCCCTTCTACTTCCTATTTCAGCATATAAGTGAATTGAAAGCTGGGCTGTTCAAATGATTTGCTTTGTAGCCAAATAGTCTACTGAAGTAGTATTGAATTTGGGTAAACTGGCTCTAGAAAATAAATATACAATTCATGATTGACTTTTCAAATTCCATCATCTCTATTAGAAGCTTATAGTTGCTAATTATACTGATTTTTTTTTTTTTTTAACTGTAATGATGCTCTGTATAGAAAAACCTCAACCCCCCCAAATGTGAATGCACTGAAAGAATTTAGCTGGGAAGTATGCCCCGGTGGTATCCTGAGGTTTATGATTAATATTTTGTATTAAAATATTATTTAATAACTGCTTTTCATACATGAGAGTAGCAGGGATGTATTTCACATAGTAGCCTTGGTTTTGTGTTTGTCAGAGTCACAGTGAAGAGCTTCAGTGCCCACAGAAGCAAATATAGGCTGTTTACTTCTACCACAGGTAAGTGAAGAGTTTGGCTTTGCTGCTGTCAGGCAGGAGCTCTTATTGAGGACTGTCATCAGCCTCCAGAGGCTTGTATGGATCTGAAGTCACTTGAGTTGGGCTTGACTGCATTAAAGGGGCGTTACCAGACACAAGCTTTAGATGACTGGTTTATCTGGTTACAGTGATACAGCAGCAAGTGTCCTTTGCTGTGTGTTACTTGAAGGCTACAAGGGATCAGCTGATGTGTCAGAGTGGGAATGATACCAAAATAACCATAGAATTAACAGGAGAGAAAAAAAAAAAAGGCAGAATTACCAGGGTTTTAGCAAACGTTGCCAGAATGCCACATTCTGGAGTAAGAGCATCCCAACACTGAGAAAGTTACGGCTCTTTTTATGTCAGCTGCCTCACAGCATCTCTGTAGATCAGTCTGTCAGGGTTGCAGCTGAGCACCAGGAGTAAGTGCAAAACAGCACTGCTAAGCCCGGGGGAAAAGCAGCAGCTTCAGGAGCCTCTGACATGGAACAGAGAGGTTTTGCTCTTGTGTGTCTAAAAGTGAGCAGAGAGTAAGAAACTCCATCAGCGCAGGCAGCCAGTGTACGAGAGGTACTGCAAACAAAAGCCATATGAAAGCTGAGGAAACACTTTTTGGTTTGTATTTCAGAGTAAATTCATCAACCCTCTCTAGCCTGAGGATGAGTGCCAGACAAGGTTCGTGTTTAAGTATGCGTAATCACTCCAAAAATAACTTTTAAAGTTTCCCTTGCAAATGCTGCATTGAGTGTCCTAAATCGTGATGGGTGGCACCAAGATGTGATTACTTCACTTCATTTGAAGTGAATACACATTGTTCAGGAAGGTTTTTAATGGTTTAATTGGAAGTCAGGATTGCATATCTGCCAAGGAGGACAAATATTCATAACTTGTTCTGAGCCTAGTTTTGTGGCGTTTGAGTATAGATTTTCTTTTGGTGGTTCTGTAGCCTTGGGCATCTGGTAAAGTAGTGGTGGAGAAACAGGAAGCACATGGAAAAACCATAAAGTCATTAGGAAAATGCTGCCTCTTGAGTCCTACGTTCTCTAGAGTGGAGTGAGCTTCAGAGTGCCAAGTGGATCATACTCTTGGGAATTACTGGATCAGTCACGTATATAAAAATCAGTTCTGACCTGAGGGAGAGTGGACCTTGGTGAGTGGTAAGGTGGAAAAATTACATTGTGACAGGCTTTGAACAGACTCTCTGCATGGCCTTGCTTGTGAGAGCTACATAGTTCCAGTTGGGATGTGATGTGATTATCCTGGGAGTATGAGGTTGTTCAGCTGGGAGGAATGGACACTTAAAAGATGCTTGCAATGCTCTGTAAGTGTTGTGGAAGTTTTCTGTGCCCTGCCTGGGTGAGAGACACTTCAGTGCCCAAGTTAGAAATCCTTTGAAGCAGAAAATACATTTGGATTGCTATTGCTAAAATTGAATTAGATTTTTAGATTAGATTAGGTTTTAAATGTTTAAGACCTTCTCTGGCCTGGGCTCAGGGTGTTCTGTGGGGTCGGGCGGTTGGGATTAGCCCCATCATGGAATGGCTGCTCTGATAAATGCTTTGAGAGTGGTTTGCCTGTGCTAAAAGTACATTTGGGGATGCCTTCTCACATTAGGAGGATAAGATGAAATCAAAACTACAAGTTCCTCCTCATGTTGTGGAGGAGGAATGTGAAACATTCAGGAAGTTTAAAGCCAGTGATATACATGACTTGGGCTTTCCTTGCTCTTGTGGAGGGTTCTGAGGCGAGGTTATAATGATCTTAACTGGTGAAAACCCAGAAAAGATGTGTTTTATTATTGGCATGCTGACATGGAAGCAGGGAGACACCAGGAAATATAGTGTAGGACCACACAGGATTTCTCATCAGGTGCCTTTGATCTCAGTGATTTCTCAAGAGGAATATATACTTTTGGCCAAATAGCCTGCTAGTTCTGGAAGGATGCAAATGCCTCTTGCTGCTTGGTCTATTAATTTGCTGCATGAGAGCAAATGAGTAGATTATTCTGTCCTCTATGCATGAATTAACCTGTGAGGGGATAGTATAGATGGTTGGTTTTAACCTGTTCATGTCTGAAAGCCATTCAGACTGAGTCTTAGATTTTCTGTCATCCTCTTTCATATTTGTATGCCCTGAAGCCTTAGTGATGTTCAAAAAAGAAATCTGTTTAATATTTTTTATTCTGAGTATTTAATTTGAAATTTTAATATATACGTAGCTAATAGAGTAACGTAGTAACTAACTTAATTTAAAAAGCAGTTCAAGTTGTATCCAAGAAAAATAAAAAAAAAAGTATTATTTCTGAACTTCTGTAGGTATCAAATTGTTATTCCTTCAAAATAAATGAATGCCATCCATATTATTTAGCATTTCAAATGTGAAAAGTTTAAAAGGACATGAGTTTGTATTTCAACTGAGTATGCTAAAAATCATGTACCTCAACAACAAAAATCATATACTTCAATGACAGATTAATAATTTTCTCACAGTGTGTCTTCCTTGAGTGGATATTTTTTGCATTAGCTTCAATCTTGTGTTTAGTTCAGTTGCTCTTAAAAGAAACTTTAAATAATCAAAAATGTCGTATCTCTTTGTGCAGGTTCTTGAACTTTGAGGGTTTTTTCCTTGTAACACCAGGAGTAGATCATGTTGCTGTACCGCTTGAAGGATACAGTGCAGAAGCAAGGTAAACTCTTAGGTTTGCTTCCATTTTAATGTGGAATGGAATACAAAAATCATAGCTGGTTATGAACAGCGTCAGGGTTCGTGTTTTTCTGTTGTCACTGAACTACAGGGACACCAGTTTGATGTGATGTACAGTGCACTAAAGTGCTGCAAAGAGGTGTTGGTGTCCTGACACACAAATCCTTCTCTGATGTGTCTTGTGCACCCCATTTGGTGGCAGCAACTATAAAAAAAATAGCTGATTTCCCAAGAGAAAGCATACTATACATGGTCAGGGACTAAAATATTAAATAGGAAAACAATAACGTGGAATCCACAGGCTGTTGTGCTACCAATTTTGTGTCACAGCCTTGACTGAACTTGGCATTATGTTCTGTATAATACGATATCCAAAGGAATATAATTAGAAATTCCTCTTCCCTAGTATCTTAAATATCTATTAGAGAGAAATGTGACGTGTAGCTCAAATAAATGTATGATTTTTATTGCTATCAATTAGTTTACATAAATACTACCCTTTGCCTTAGCCTCGGGAGAGCCTTGTTTCTTTTCAGGCCTGTTCAAGTGTCAATTATGTTGATAGAGGACAGAATTCCAGTGTTTACCATCTCATACCAGGTATGGAAGCAAGAGCTATATTTGTGTTTTCATGAGGTTACAGATACATATGGGTGTAAAACATCACTTATGTAGTGATGTTGATACCATTTTAGAAGTCATACTGAAACTCTTGGAAATCTGGAGCAAAATTCCTTTCTCCAGTTCTTTTATTTGCAAGACTTGTAACTGTGATGGTGAGATGCTCTGAAACTGAGTTTAGTGGCTTTTGGGTTAATTTTACAGATTCCTTTCTCATTTGTGTTTTGTTTAAAATATTGCTGACATCTCTGGTTTGCCTTTCCCTCTTACAGAACGTCAGCATCTCTTTGAACAATGATTGAATGTTATCAGGTGTTGTGAAGGGAGAGAGGGGGTGGGGTTTGTTTGGACTTGATTTGTCTGTAAACTGTGATTCTTGCCAACTGTAACATACAAGCTTTGGGGCTACTCTACTCTTGCCAGTCTGTAGACTGGAAGGTTTTGTGCAGCAGAGTTCATCCTTCATTAGTGTTCACAAAGCATTTATCACACAGAGAGTGCTGCTATAATTAAATTACACAAAAACAGCGAAACGCGAAGTAGAAGTTTTAATCAAAGGTGCATTTTGCCAACTAATAAGACTGTTCAATCTCCCAATAATGCCTTATCTCCAGCTGGCTTCCCTGTGTTTCTCCAGCTGCTTCCAAGACCTTAACCAATATTTGCTGTCGATTTGTTCCCTGCTCCTAAGAATTGAGAGAGCACCTCATGTCCTTTTGTTTCCCCTCTCTTGTCATCTTTGACCACGACATGATTTTGTTTCTGTGTCCTTTAGCCTGTGATCTTAGGAAAAGTGAGAAAGTACTAACAAGAAACCTCCTTAAAAGAGCTGGGATCTCTTTGAGTATTACAGACATCATGGAAGTAGTTCACAATTATAATGTTGCTAAAATGGGTGATGTGCCTTGGGTATTTTTTAATTTAATTTTAATATTGGCATGTAAGGTTTTTTAGTCTTTTCATCATCCTTATTTTGTCTTCCTGTTGTACAGGATAACCACTAATTTTTATTTGTTTTACTTAAAGTTATAATCTTAATTTAGCATATTCAGTTCACGATGTCATAACTAAGGCCTCAAAACTAATTTCTATTTTGGTATATGTTAAGGTGAATTTGGAGTCTGGATTTCTCCACAGGTGAGTTCAGGGTAACTGATTTTAAAGTGTGATTATGAAAATAAGTTATGGTTTTGCTGGTTTTTTTTGCCTTTTTAAAAATTGTAATATATTTTTGACATTTGTCAGTACTGAGAGTTTCATTGTATATGGATGGGCTGGCAGTTTGCCACCTAATTACAGCCTTGCGTTTGCTGTTTTGCTTTCCATGTTTGATTCTGAGTTTTATGAGGAATTAGCTGCTATAAATCCCTGTTAAGGTTCGTCAGATGACTCCGAGCACTTTTATGTTGGTATTTATTTTGACTGTTTAGCTTTCCTTTGAGAGTAGTGATGATGTCCATTCTGGAGTGTGCTTTCCTTAGCTTCCTTGAGTGAGTGCCTGCCAAATGTAGCAGGAATGAAACCATCAGTGTTTTCCTGTTCTTGTGTTCTTCCTTCTCTGCCAGTTTCTTTTCTGCTTCCAAAGCCACGGACACATGACTGAGTCTGGGATTTTTTTTTCAACTGAGGTTAAGTGTTGGCCCCCTAAAATTTCTGCGTGTGTAGTAAGGCTGCCTTTGAGTGAACATGCTGATTTCTGGAGAAAGGCATATTCTTGGAATGATGAGTGATTATTAGACAGTTTTCCTCAGTGAGTTGCTCCACCATCCATTGGCCAGAATCCCAACCTGACGTGAATCCTCTTTGCATTGTATTTTGTACGTGAAGCGTACTAATTATTACCCTTCAGCATCAGACAAATAGTATCTTACCTAAACTCTTTATCAGAACAAATATACGTCAACAAATGGTACCTGTTTTAAAGTTTAACTTCTTTCTATACCTTTTACATTACTCTAGGCTATTTATAGGTTACCAGCTCATACTCCACACTTACCTAATTTTTGTAGGATTCCTTCCCAGACTACGTGATAATGGAACAACTTGTAGTGGGGAGTGACCTTCTGTAGCAGTAATTTCTTCCCTTGGGCATTGCAATTGATTTCCTTCATCCTGGCACACGAAGAGTCAAAGTATGGCTCCTGCCCTGACTGTCCCACGGGCATTTGGTGGCATCAGAAACAAATCATGCGAGTGCTGCAGCTTTTAGGGCATTCACCATGGCAGCATCAGGAGGAGGAGAATGTTTGTAGGCAGTTTCCCTCTGTTATGATATAATTTTGTTCAGAAACACCATTTACTGTGGGTTACATTCTGAAAGATTGTTTGTTTTGAAGGTGGGGGTAATACAGGTGTGAAGGTCAGAGGCAGCCTGTGCCACATGAAAGAACACATCAGGCAGGAGCTCCCTGCCCACAGTCTGATGAGGGCGAGCCCTGTATTGTTGTGTGCTCAGAGCTAGAAAATTCTAGCCCCTGTAAATTTATATATAGATGTATAGGTTCATGGTTAATCCTGGGCTGTGTACACTATCTTTGCTTGGATACCTGCAGTCCTTTTATGATATTATGTTCAGTATATTTGAAGTTCCTGAGTAAGTGCCTGCTGTAAGAAAGCCTGCACTGCTATCAGCGTGTAGCCTGACAATGGCAAAGCTCCTTGAGTGTGTGTGGTACCATCTGTTCAAAACAGCAGTTCAGTGTGTGGTGGTCTAATGCATGTATGGGTGAAAGGAGGTATAAGCCTGGAAGCTGTTATGCCCAGAAATTAATTTCTGGCTATAGCTAATTAGTGTTCAGTATCTTTGATTATACAATGTGAAGAAAATGAAACATCAATAAAATAGATATGCCTGTAGTTGCAAAAAACTTCTGAGGATTTACTGGATCAGATAAAATATTACAAGGTAACAGGTCAGTGTGTTTGGCTGGGGAAAGTTTAGTCTTGTTTGCCTTCTGCACCTATAATAGGTAAAGAAAGGGGACAGCAAATAAAAATTGATACTTTAGAAGATGCCAAGTGAGAGAATTCTTCCTTCATTTGGTGTACTGTTTCTTGGAGGTTGTCATGGTTTAGCCAGAAGTAGGAAACTCCAGTTCTCCAAAGACCTTGGCCGGGCCACGGACACAGCCAGCATCAGTGTTAGTCTATGTACCTGAACAGTTTTATCCCTGAAATCTGCTCTTTACTTCACTCAGTAACTCAGTAAAACCAAATTGAATGGGGTTTGTGTCTGAGAAATTACTTCTTGGGTGGATAGGCCAACTTGTAACAGTGCACAGTTCTCTTAAACTTATGTGCATAATAGTTAGAAAAATGAATATATAATAGGCTGTGAGCATTCCCTTTAATTCTAAGCAGCAAACCCGAAAATATTTCAAAGGGAGCAGTTGGCCTATTCAGCACAAATAAACACATATTGGTGAAATGTGTGGTTCCATTTAATCTCAGTATCGATCAGAAGACAATTGATCAGCCAATATCCTGAAAACATTCAGAAGAAAAACAGTGGGGAAAACACAAACTGTACTCTTCTGGCATAAATTAGCAAAAACTACCAGATGTGAGGTATATCTATTTCTGTAATAAAGATATACTAGTGGAAGGAAGGAATTATTTTAGCAGGCAAAACTCCTGTTAACAGGCAGTTAATGGAAAAGAAGGATAATAGAAGTGAACTGGTAAACTAAATGGGTGAATAACCTGCGTATAAGGTTTCATGATAAACGAATCTAAACAGCAGTCATTAAGTATAATTTTAACAAGATCTCAAGAACAACAGTATAAGCAATTGAAGAGGCAACAACCCATGGTGGGACTGTAGCATGTTCTTTCCTTCAGTGCTGGTGATAGCACACTAATTATAATTGTCAGGAACAACGTCCTGTGGTGAGCAGAAGAGTTTCATCGTCATCTTTACATGAATGTTTTGTGAAAGGGGAGCTATAGACAACTCTACAAAGGAAGGGGGAAGAAAGGAAGGAGGGAAAATCGCTGAAATAGATGGCAAAAGAACTTCAAATTATTTCAGATAAATGAAATAATAGTTATAACTTTAAGTCTTGTAGTCAAAAGGCACAGAAACAATATCAAAAACAATATATCTGCTTCTTTTTGGTAGCTTAGAAAACTTAAAATTAGACTTTTCACACTTCAACGTGAGGCTTTATTCAGCTGTTACATAGGTACGAAGAACTTGGCTCTGAGGAAGGAGACTTGGCATTTTTATCTGGGAGTTACAGCTCCCACTCTTCCTCCCTACACCTCAGTATTAGTGTGCACCCTCTTTGCTTCTTATTTATATTCACCTGCCCTCTAATTAGCATCCCATAAAGTCACACAGTTACAGTTTATTTAACCTCAGCTCACGACACTGTAGCCATTACTGTTTGTACCGGGGAGGATGGTTGTTGGAGGAGCTGTTACACGATATTATTTGTACACGACAGGTATCAATTACAAGGAAGGTCTAATGAGGCTGAGTCATTGGTACTCTGCAAAGGCAAGTTTTAGAGAAGGTTTCTTTCTCTTTCAGAGAGGGTCATGAAAGGTAAAATGTCTGTCATACTCTCATGCAAAGATATGCAGAAGAATAAGAAAGTTGTAGGCTGCAGTCTCAGGATTTTGAAGACTGAAATTTCAAGTACCAGGGAAAGGAATTTGATATATTGTAAACTCTAAACAGCAAAAGCAAATTCTAAACAACTGGTTAATGCGTATGTTAAAAAAAAAAGCCTTTTTTTTTTTAAATAAATGATTTCACTGAGTTTAGGAGTAGATTGGTCTGAGAACATTGTCGTGGGAAAGCTGGTTATTAGCAGTATAGTGTTAAGACAGGTTTAACCTCTCATCTTTCTGACATCAGTATATAAGATGATCAGTCCTTCAAACTGAAAAAAGAAGCTTCTAGATACAGAGGAAGGCAAATTGTCTGACATAATAGTGCCATGTCAAAAAAAAGTGATTCATTTTTGGCAAAAAATAAAACTGTGTTAGAAAGAAAAAATTTAATTTTTCTGAAAACTAATCAAACAATTTCAAACTGAAACTGGTTTGTTTTGCTGTTCCATATAAATCTGGAAGTTCTGGTACAGCTTCAGCTACTTGAGTAGTATTTGGTCCACTTTTGCCTCTGAGGCATTTAAAGGCCTCAGTTATATTGTCCAATACAAATTCCTCTACTGCTCATGGGCTTCCTATTTAACTTCTAAGTATCTGTTTGAAACATTGGGTAGTGACTCTATTACAAATTAATCGGATAAGATTTGTTATTAGAATAATTAATGGAGTTCTATGAACATTCCTTTAGAATTTTAGAATACTATTAAATAATCAGGATCTCTGTGAGAAAAGGACTATTTTTTTTCACTGGTAAATGTAGTTTTGACATAGTTTCTTTGATTACCAGTAAGGTAAAAAAAAAGGTCTCTCACTGTTCCTGGGAGCAGAGGTGGAAGTCTAAGGCCGGGTCATCTCTTTCACCAACAGGTGCTGATTGCAGAGCTCTGGGAATGTAAGATGAGCACGTTTTCCCTTCTGCCAGCGTTTTCTCAGTTGCTTGTGAAAGCCAAATAACCCAACATTTGTATTTATAGGTTAACAAATAAATATTATTGAGCAGTCTGTTTGCCACAGCTCAAAGTAGTTAAAAATATGCTCTGTCCTTTAACCTCCTGTATGCTGTGAATTTAGAGATGCTGTCATTGATTCAGTGTAACGTGGTGGGCAGAAAAATGAGACATAGGTGCAGATCTAAGATAACCATCTGAGAGCAACAGAAATTATGAAATGAGGCTGCATGGATTTGAAAAAAAAATATTGAAGAGTCAGTTAAGGTTTGTTCAAGCTACTTGTGAATGGGACATGAGTCTTGTGAGTTTTAGAACATGGGATGTGCAGTGGAGTTGGGAAAGAGTAGGTATGAAAGAGGAGAGAAAGGAAAGGTTTTTCATCCCATGCATGTTTAGAATTACAGGAACCTTTTCCAGAAATCATGTGGGACTACTGTTTTAGTATCTTGGACATGCAGGTGAGTAACAAGGAGATCTGAGGTTGTTACTGTAAATTTCCAAGGCATGTTTTGAAATCATTCTTCAGTGGATGATAACAAAACACTTAGGAATAGGTTATTTGTACTATGATGCATTATGACTAATAAAGAACTTTTCTAAACATTAAATGATTTGTAAAGGCAAATACTGGAAAAAGGATATTAGGCTGAGTTGACCACTGAGGTCAATTATCACCTTTATGTTGCTCCTGTTATCACCTTTATGTTTACTGCCTATGGAAGATTTGTCACACTCTCCCTTCTTTTGATTTTTCTGCAACAACTCAGGACAAAACAGTCTTTCTGTAAGTGCATGAAAGGGAATTGTAACTGAGGGAGCCCTGCACAAAAGATATGAAGCTAAAGCAAAATGTGGAGTTCTGCTTAGTTGCTCTTTTTTAGTTTTCCTTTTTCTTCTAATGAATATTCTTAGTGAGAAGAAATAGTATCCCCTAGAAGTATGCAGGAGACTTCATCCTTTTAGCTGATGGAAGGAATTAAATAAAGGAAGCCTTTCTGAAGGACCCTATGCTACTTATTTAGGTCATTTTAAACGTCAGTATGAGTAAATGGGGGGTTATACATCATTCTTTCACCTTAAATTTACAGGCTGTAATGTGTAAATTTTGTCTTCTAAGTTTCTTGTAGCAGAGATATATTTTTTGTCTTGTAAAAAAAATATGTATGCCAGTGTCTCAGTGAAATAGCTAAAAAACAAATGGAAGTGTTTGTTTTGAAACCTAAAAAATAGGTTTCAAAAGGAAGGAAAGATTGGATCATGATCCAAGCAACTTTTTTTTGTTTTTTCCCCAGTGCAGTGGGAAAAAAAAAAGGCCACTAGGTCTATGAAACTCATTTGGCTTGTAAGTTGAGGAAAACCATGTCTGATTTTCTCAGATCTCACTTTTGTATCTCAAATTTGAAATTAAATGTGGGGAGTATAAATTCAAAGCAACCCATTTCGATCTGTTAGTATGTAAACCCAAACTCTGCTTATTACATGCAGCATTTCAGGTTTTTTAATTATTGAGATTATTAGGATTGTTAAGAACTCTAAAGTTTCAGTAAAGCTCTCTAGCTTTTCACAGTACTGGATTTTCTCCCCCC
>VXAY01002304.1:438624-486124 GCA_013399855.1 Oxyruncus cristatus
CCCCCCCCTTTTTTTTTTTGGTGTAATTGGGAGAGTACTCTTGTTATGGAAGCAGCTGGATAAAGCTTTTTTGATCTTTGTTACATCAGATCAGGTCAGATGATTGAATAGTTCCTGTGGCCTCACGTCTCTGGAATTTGAATTACACACGAGTTAGAACCATACCAGAAAGCCGTAATTTTTAGTACACTCCAAGGATTTCTCTCCCCACCCCCCCATGCCCTGCCTCATTTCTCTTTTTTTGCATCAGAATTTGAGATAGAGGGAAATAGGTTGGAGGCTGTGTTTTTATGCTGGAAAATCCATGCCCAAGTGAAAAGTAAGGACGATGAATAAATTATTTTAGCTGAAAAGTCAACATATGAGGCTGATAATCTTGTGGGAAATAAACATAGATATGTTCTCTCTGTACTGTCTTCCGTAGGAAATTCTCATCTTTGACCTTGTGGTGGCAGCGGTATGGCTCTCTTTTCGCATAGGTGGGCAATAACTAGTGTAAAAATAATTGGGTTTTGGTTTAAAACTTCCTTGGAATTTCACAAGGCTAGCATTTGTTTGCAACATTTCATGGGAAAAAGTTATGATGCAGATAGTGCCACGGGAAGTTGCTTCCGAAAGGGTTTCTTGCACGAAGCAGAGGGGGAAACAATACATGCAAAAATCCTATTGGAACCTCTCATCATGGAAGATACATACATTTAGCTTTTGTTTAGCTTTTTAGATTTACAATGACTTTCCCCAAAAGTAACATCTTCAGAATGTAGTGACCTACGCAGAAATGATCTCACAAGTTGCTTGTTTTCTGCAAAAACATCCTGTCTCTGTTTAAATGACAGTAACCAATAATTGTATATCCGTAAACACTACCAACAGAGGACTTAAATGGGATCTTTGGAGTAGGCTAAAATTAGTTTTCATTACAACCTATTTGTAAATCATTTGAGCCAAATATCTCAAGCTGAAAATGTAAATGTGTTTTTGTTTTTGCTATGGAGATGAGGTCAGCAGAAGTCTGCAACAAATATGATTACTTGGGTGGAGGTGACATGATTTACTTAAATCAGGCAATTTCCCCATTAAAGCATTGAAGCCTCAACTCATAAAGAGACTGCTTAGCAGACGAACTATAATGTCTTCTAGCATTTGTTATGTATTAGGTGATTTAAAAGAAAAGAACAGCTGTAAGAATGGATGTATTTCTATGTTGAGTGAGAAAAATCCAGTTTTTACAGCAGCGGGTGGCTAATTTTCAGCAGATAAAATAGGGCTGCTTCATAAAAGCTTCTTTATAAATATTGTACAATTAAATATGTATACATATTTAGATTTATATTGGCAGGGTAGGACAGTGCAAGGATGAATCATGTGAGTGGTTCGTTTCTTACATTTTTTCCCCCTACTTTCAATGTAGAAACTGTTTTCTCCCTCCCTTTCCTGCACACCCAGTAGGAACAGCACACAGACTGTACACCTCAGTACAGGTGGGGTTTGGGTTTGTTGTTTCTTCCCCCCCCCCTTTTTTTCTTTTTCTTAAAATTAACAAGGATTAATTAATTGGCAAAATTTTAAGCTGCTGCTGTAGCTTCTTTCCAGTACAACCAGCTGAGCCAGAGGCTGCAGCATAAAACTTGATTGATTAGCAAAGACTGTAGTTACAGTAACAAATGTTTCCTATGCGTTCCCTGGACTGAAAATGACTGAAACAAGGAGGCTCGGAGTTGAATCTGGAAATCTGTCTGAGCCCCTGTGTTTGCCTTTGAAGAGTTTACACAGAGGTGCCTTTTGTGGGCTGTGTTGCTGTTGTGGTTGGAGCATCACCTTGTTCCTAAGCAGTATTTGCAGTTGGATCTCAAGTGCTGCAGGTCTCTGGTCTGATCTAGTAAGATCATTGTATATCTTGCTCTGCTGAGGGAGGTGAGATTTGCAGACAGGCCAATTTTCTCATTAGGCCAACTAATGGTTTATTTTAGAGTATGTTTTTTGATCGTTCCCGTATTTTCCACCTTTACAGTAAATCTACTCCTCTGTTTGCTGTGGTATACAGGTACATTTGGTCAAACTAAAAACTGGGACAGTGGATTTGTGACTTCAATACGAGCTCATATGAAATTCCAGATGGTAAATTCTTGTGGTCTGCACCAATATTTCAGAAATTGCTGTGCATTTTCTTCAGGTGAAGCACAAAAACACCCCCATGTATTTAGTTCTGGGCACTTTGTTTCTGAGAGAAGACTGAGGCTGAAAATTCTCTCTGAGATTAGAAGTTCTGATCTCCTGAGCATCTGTAAGAGCTGAATATTATGCTCAAGGCTAAGAAATACTTTAAAAACCCCTGATTTTAACATAATTAAGAGCTCATTCAAGGCTTTATTTGGACATTATTTTGCAATAGAGAGAGTTGTAAAAAGATTAAAATCACAAATTGATAAAAGTTCATCTTGTTTTTTTGTGTCACTGAAGTATCTCCTTCAAAGGGACCACGAAAATATGCATTAGTTGCATATAAGTGGGTCTTGATCTTGGTCTGTGCTGCTGCGATTAGGGTTTGGTGTAACACATGGTGCATTTTCAGAGGGGCAAGGAGCGGGCTGCTGCAGAGGAGCAGGAGGTGTTCCTGCAGCAGACACATGTGAGAAGAGGCTGCAGGTTCAGATTGTCTGCAATGAGATGCATCACTTGAAAATTCACCGTTTACACTAAATGTGAGAGCAACTCTTCCAAAACATGGCTGTGAGCAGCCCCTCCAAAAAGAGCAGTGTTGACCTTATTCTGATATCTCTCTGATACCACATTTGCAAAGCTATTACACATTTTAGTTTGCTTTTTAAGACTAGTTAAAGGATTCGGGTAATTTTATAATTCCTAGTTTTAAGCACTTTTTTGAATTTGGGTTTTAGGGAAAATAACTGGTGAATTCTGACAGTGAATGTCTGTTGGTATTAAAGCACTACACATTGTAAGACCTCAGAATCCAAAATAATTCGAAACAACCTTTTAAATTAAATTGACACTAATTAAAAAAAAATTAAATATTTGATTACCCCTGGAAGTGACAGTATATAGAAACAGTCTAGAACAACTTTATTTTTAATATCACTTATAAAACCATAAAGGCAGAGAAGGAATAAAGACATTGGAAGCACTGATTAATCCCCCCGTGTTGCAGAGCCACTTCATACTGTTGTAATGCGGACCCTCTCCTCTGATATTACTCAAGAAATACAAACAAGAAGCATTTATTATCTCCCAAGTAGTGTATGCTATGGAGTGCTGAATAAGGAAGTGAGGTATTGCAGCTGTTATCTTCTGAACTAACTGCTACTGCGTGTTCCATGACCAGCCCTGGCAGGGTTTTTGTTCCCATGAATGAATAGGCCATAAATCTGTCGCAGCTGACACGAGCAGCACTGCTGGAGAGTGTAAAGGGAAAATTTGCAGAGGAATCTTGTGGTCTTTGCTTGCCTGGAAAATGAGTTCAATAAAATGGAGGTGATCAGTGCTTATTTATAGGCCAAGCTGATACATCCAGCATTGGCTGTCAGAGTTTAACTTAGTGTTTCCTCATTTATGCTCACTCTGTAAAGCAAAACATGGCACTGTAAAAAGCTTATATAATGCTGTTATACTGGGCTAGTCACTATTGTCGAAAAGAGATAAAGCAAAATAAAGGGAGGAAAAGATAAAAGCACAGATAAAATGTACAGGAAGGAAATGGAAGAGGCTGGCTGATGCTAACACCCCGAGGAGGGATGTGGAGCTGCTCGGAATCGTTTTGCTTGAACCCTAGATTGGAGGTGCTTGGCAATTACTGCTGTGTTACAATAGCAGATACATCTTGAGAACTCTGCTCTGGAAGGAAGACATGGGAATTTTATTCTAGTTGAGGGAGAAGACTGAGGAGCTTTTTTGTTTTTTATGTAGAGTATGCTGGAACTGTATCTAATGTGTGTGCATTGTGTTTTATGTGGGGAGCTTGTACGTGGATTAGTGTTATACGAGAAAAATGTTTAAATAAGACAAATTCTAAATTGTGATTCACCAAAGAGAAGTTTTTAAAATCCTTTGAGTGGGTGTTAACAAGCCAAAATACATTCAATTTCTGGTTTTGTTGCTTTTTGATGTCTTGTAAACAAGCTGATGGTAGATCAGTTAAGGCTTTTGAAAGTAGATAATTGTAGCAGCAGTAAAAGTAAAGACTTGCTAAGGAGGGAGAACAGTGCAATGCTATTTTTTTTCCTTAGAAGCGGGTTTTGGAGAAAACAAAATCAACAACAAAAATCTAGTACAAACTACTTACACGGCACAGTGTCGCCTGTACATCACAACTATACCTGGACTTGGGCTGGCTGAGAAAGTTCCACCTGTAAATAATTAAATCTTTGATGACCAACTCACCTGATGTGAAGCAGCAGTGGCTTCAGGTAGCCAGTTTAGGAAATTGGGTTTGCTGGAGTTGGGATAACTATGGGCTTGGAGCCAGTCAGGACAGTCTGTGAGCAGAAGTACAAAGGATCTAAAAATTAGGGTCACTGGAAAACTGTAGAGAAAGCAATTTTTCCTCTGTCTCCTAATAATTTATCAATTGTTTTAAGCTTACTGCCTGCAGCTATATTTCTTGCTGTGTTCAAAGTAAATTTACATGCTTGTATTCCTTTCCTTGTGCCTTAGTGCACCAAAGATTTGTAAACTGTACTCTCTTGCCTTTGATAGGAGTGACCTCTGCCTGAAAGCAGGGAAGATGTGGAATAACTCCTCTGAGTAAATGAACTTAATGCATGACATAATGATGCACTGGGGATATACGTTGTTGTTTTGAATAAGTACTTTAAAAATGAATAGTATTACCAGACCCTGAGAAGCTGTTGTGTTAATCTTTGATCAGTTATATTTCTGCAGCCAAAGTTCAGTTCTAAATGTAGTTGAAGGCCAGGTATGTCAGAAGAGTAATATCATTTTCCTTCTATCAGTGGAATTTTGCTATTAAACGAGAAGCAGAAGAGCAGTGAAATCTGTAGTCTTTAATTTCTTTTTGAGATTTTTCTTAGTGCGTGCATTCAGTTAAATAAGTATTGGAAAAAAACTAGACTTGCAGTATGTTTCTTTAAACTCACAAATCCTTTTAGGTCTAAGTCTGACTTGTAGAATTGAAATGTCTTGCCTTGCATCTCTTAGTGGAAGCTGAAATATTTACTTTTTCCCTTTTCAAGTGCTCCAAAATTTATTTCAGTATCTCAATTAGTGCAAACTTATCAGAAGGAAAAGCACAATTTTCTTCTGTTCTGAAATTGCTTATTATAGTAGTAATAGAATGTTTCGAAGAGGTTTTGGGCTATTTTAACACACAGAAAGGCTTTGAAGGGAATTTCAAATAAGAATGCCAAATTAAGTGATAACACTCATTACTGGACTGTTTCACATATCATCCAGACCTACTCCAGGGACAATGCTTGAGTTATGTATAAAAATAATACTTGACCTTTAGTGACCTATTCCATTTCCAGTGTCTTGTATCCCGTGATTTAATGAATGAGCCTGTACATTTCCTTGGTAAACATAAAAGTCCCAACACCACGAAACACATTCGAGTGTGTTGTTACATCTCTGTAATTCCAAGAAAATCTGGAATGTACAAATGGTTTCTGAAAAGACCCTTCTCTTATATGTAAGTAAAATGATAAAAATGCCTCCTTTCTGTAACAATAGCTTATGAACCATAGAAAGACTTTCCTACTGTACAGTTGAGGAATTGGTGCATATGTTTTGTTAGCAGTGATTCTGTTTCCCTTCTTGCTATTCAGCTTTCAAAACAGGTAGGAAACGTTTACAGTGTAGTAATCGGTTCATCAAAACAAGTGTTTTCCTTTCCATGAAGTCTATAGATCTTAGGTCTAAGCATCTGTTCTTTCTGAAATAATCTGGATTATCCTACATTTTGTTGTGCAGTTCTTGTTCTCTGTGGCGGGGATATGAAGAAAACAGTATTATTTGCTGTCTGTGAAGAGTACGCGCCCAGATTCTGCAGAGGGTCCAGTGGGAAGTTACAAAGGGTTGGAACATTCACTCATTAGATTGAAAAACCACAGAAAACGGATTCCAAACTTTTGAAGTATGTGATTCTTCTCCACTTGTGCTTTTCTTCAATGAGAAGAAGTTATCGCAGTGAGTGTCCATGTGCAGGAGATGAGTTTGCAATTCCTACAGTACCAGGATGCCCGAGTTTGGAGTGCACTTCTGGACATTTGCATCAGTAAAAATGGAATACAGATAGCTTTATGTTTGGTTTGGGAAAGTTGTCTCAAACTGAGAATTATCTTTAGTCATGGATAAGTACGTGTGCATTTTGAATTATTTTCTTAGAAGGTAGCTGTACTGTTTAAAGGCGCTACATTAAAAATATGAATTAAACTAGTTAGATCCAGAGTGTTGCAAGTGCAGAATCTGGATTAAAATAAAGCAAGCAAATCAGCTGCTTGTTGAGTAAAGTGTAAGAAGGGAGGAGGAAAGAAACTTATACTTCTCTAGAGTAACACGAATTGTGTGGTGATTATTAGTCACACCAGAGTGTCAGAGTGGTACTCTTTAATTACCTACAACTGCTTAAATACAATAAATCACAGGGGAAACGTGGTAGGTGATAATGACAGGCACCTGCCGGTGGAGCCTGAGGTAGTAAGTGTTGTACCACGTGCCAGCTGCCTTTCTTTAAGTGTGCAGGTCTGGGTGAATGAAGGGAGGAGTAAGGGAGGGCAGAGGAAAGACCCCTGACAACAGACAGGTATAAAAGGTCAGGATAAATCTTACTGAGAAGTTTAACCAGACTTTTTTTTTTTTTCTGACTGAGCAAAATAAAGTGAAGGGAGGCCAAAGGAGTAAAGAGGTATTTGTGTTAAAATGTTAATATTTTAAACATGTATTTTAGTTTTGGCACGTGCACAACTGCAGTGGTTTAAGGTAATTTTGTAGTTACTGTGGGCTGTACTAAGAGCACATACTCAGTGATGTTTACTTGTGAATATACATGTGTGCAAGCACGTCTGTAAGTGGTGAACCTAAACAGGAATGTTTGTGGGGGCAATGCAGGAGAGTAGATTCAAGTGGTTGTAGTCACAGTGCCTGGTGTAAAATCCTGGTAATCCACGAGTGCAGCGCTGTGTGACTACATTAATACTTCGCAATAAAGGATGGCAACTGGGCAGATTTGCATGCAAATTAAATTTCCAACAATATTTCTGCATGCAACTTCCATTACAGTTGGGCAACTCTGCACAATTGAAACTGATGACTAAGGAAAAGCATTTGCATTGAGAAAATTACAACAGCAATGCCTGTAATCACCCATGTTCGCTGCTGAAGTGCCTCTAGGGGTTTGATTAGAAGGAGGAGAACCCTTAAGAGGCTGATGAGGAGGCATCAAGCACCGTGAATTGAAACAGGGTGAGAGAAGCTGTTACAGCCTGGTCTTGAATTTGTTTCACTGAGACAAACCTGTGTAATGCAGGCAACTTTTAATCGGTTGAGCAGGATTTCTCCAGTCAAACCATAAAGAGCTGTTAATAGTGTTTTATTTATATTAGAACCAAGGCCACGTTTAGTTAAATTGTATATGCAAGACATTATTAAATGCCCAGTGAAAATAAAGGGTGGTTGGTGACATGAAGAATGCAAGGAAAGGGATACCATTTATTGTACCAGGTCCTGAGAAGTATGGAATGTTCACAAGCCCCACAGAGCCTTTCAACGTGTCTCCACATGATTTCTGCATTTGTAAAATATTTGGTTTGTGTTTATGTTACGCATATTTGGCTTTGTGTGAGTTCCACGTAAAGTGGAGATGAATAATGCTGAGTCAAAACTCAGAATATACTGCCCTCTCCTGACAGTTGGGTCAAGCCAGGATTCTGAAAGTAAAATATATTAATTTTTCTTGAAAGAAATTTTGGTGCTTGATCCCTCAGCCTTTTGGTTATATAACTTAAAAATTCTCTTCCACTGTGATAGTGGGCTTTCTTTTGTCTTTCATTATGAGAAAATTAGCGAGGATATTATTTACTGACATTCATAAGTTTATCATCTACTGTTCCAAAACAGATCCTTATAACACTTAAAAAATATTTCCCATATTGCTTGTTGCCAATTTACTTAGTTTCAGATTTGGCCGAGTACCAGATTGTTGAAGATCATTAAAATAATGACTGAAAGTGTTTCCAAAGTGATAATGAAATAAGTGTCGATCTTCTCTAGAAACAGGTTAATTTTTTGAGGGGGGACATGATGATCGGTGATAACTGAGAGTAGAATCAAGTGCATGAGAAGTTTCTAACATTGGTTTGGATTATAAATATTGCATGGCAGGGGTTTAGCTGGAAGTGTGTTGTCTGGTGTCAGACACGCAGACTCCTTTGATTTTTGAAATACTAATTCCTCCTCACATTTGAGGTCAGATTGCATTTTGTGAAATCCCAGTTGCAGAAATTAGTACTGTTTTTTGTCTGATATTATCTCCTGGTCTGTTCTTAAGCCATAACTGAAAAAAGGCTGAGTTTGAACCCTGTTATTTTTTCCCCTTATTGGGGGAAGGTAGATCATGAGGAAATAAAAACCTTCTTGTCAATTATTTGGAAAATCTCAGTGAAGCTTTCTTTGCCTTCAACGGGATATGTCTGATACTCTCTTGAGAGTTGATGGCTCTATTATTTATGTGCTCTCTTTTTCCCTTTCTTTCTTTGCCCCTTCTCCCCCACCCTGTATGTGGTTGTCTCTTCCATTTCTGCTGCTCTTTCTGCAGGCTAAGGAGTTGTCAAGCAGTAGAAATTTCCATTTGCAGGTGACTGCATTCTTTGTGTCCTATATAAGAGACTACAGTACACCACCTGAAACACCAGTAAGGAAATATCTTACACGTGTGACTTTGTTTCTTAGAACTTCACAAGTAGAGGATACAGTGTCTCCAAAGCCTTCCTTTATTCAGGGGTCATCATCTGATTTCTAGCAGTCCCGGAAAACACAGAAATAGCAGCTCTGGTTCCAGAAAAAGAAGCTTAATACAAAAACTGGTCAGCTTATCACCACACTGAGGATTAGTGTTACCGGGAGAGAATTATGAGGAAAAGTAAGTTTTCATAAGAATGAAGTGTGAGGGTAAGATGTGCAGCAACTCTGATACACAGGAGCTTGGAAAAGACTGAATTTGTGGTGGAGCTCTCACAGAACTAGATCAGCTTACGCAGGCTTCATGCAATGTGACTGTTCAATTCAGAGCTTCTGTGAGAGGTTTTTGCTTTGTTGAATAGCAAATCATGAAATCCTGTCTTACATCGTTTGCTTTGGGGTTTTTTTGATCACAGTTCTGTACTTTTTAAAATGTAAATTACCTACCACACTACGCCCGATCCCAGGTTGCTGCTGTTGGTACAATACGAGCATGTGGATAAGTGATCTGAGCTAGAAGTGTGTGCTTTTCCCAGCTAAGGGCTGTCGAGAGCACCTGCTCCCTCTTTCAGCTGTACTTTAGGATGGATGCTTGAATTCTGCTCCTAAGACTGAATGTATAATATCAGTGGTGTTTATATTTTCCTAAAACACACTGCCAAGCCTACTTCAGAGGGCACTTAGCCATACCCTGCCACCTCTGGCCTTACCCCAAGCCATCAAATTAATATTGGACATACATATATGTATTTATAGTGGTGCTGGGTAGTTTTACAAGTGAGAGTTGTGCTCAGATGTTGTCATAATAATTAATACTGATCTAGAAGTGTGCACACGCTAAGTTGTAAATGTATGTCCTATGATACTGGTGCTATTTTTGAAGCAGTGGTACTGGTGTTTTCCCAGAAGGATGCTGTGTGTGGACACCAAGGGTGTGTGTATATAATTTTTGTGCACTGCTTTTGGGCATATTTATGTTAATGGCAGATAAGATAGTATTATCTTTGTTTGGTAAAGTGCCTTACAGCTTAGAAGTCTGTGAGGGCGTCTGTTTTACTGTTGGTTTTGAGCTGGTGCAGAAGAAGGTGCGGATCCAGAGTGTACAGCTGAATTACCAGGAACTGACTGGCAAGAGGTGACATAGAACCTGTTCAGTCACAAATGAAAAGGTCTTTTTATTTAATTAGGTTATAAAGTTGCAGAAGAATCTATTATGTCTGTGCATCCGAGTAACATCTCTTGCAACAGAGATAATGTTGATAGTAAGGAAAACAACTTCAAAGAAACTTTCTAAAATAATATTAAATTCTTAACGAAACAAAACCTTTTTCAAATTTTTAGATAATCCTACTTTTTTCACAAGGCCATAATAAATGATGCTGGTAACTAATGAACTGCTTCTCCTAGCAAATGTTGAGATGTTGGACTGCTGTCCAGTTAGCATTAATAGAGTTAATTGTGAACTGCATGTCATAATGTAATTTGCCATGGCACACTTTTCACATTTAATTATTTGTACAAATTACACGAAGAGATATTGTAATATTGGTTATGCAGATTCAGTGCAAACAGCATATTGGTACAAATACTGCTTATGTGAAATTAAAAGTAAGGTTTTTATTGCTCCTTCGGAGGAGAATTGATTGTCAGGTTTGATGAATCTTAAAATGTAGCCAAGAGGAGGACAAAAAACACTGAAAAGCTGGAACACTGATCAATGTAAGTGCCATATTTTATTCCACCACAAATAATTTTATTTGATTGTCTCAAAGCTTTTTTGATAGAGAGATGGGCAAAACTCTTGAGCTTCTTTGTTTCATTCCACATGTAAGCAAATCATTGTGAAATGAATGATATTTTAAATTAAATGGATATGAAATAGCTTTAATTCCTGGTTAGTTCTTCTCAGCTCTTTCTAATAGATTAGTAGTTAATTGGCAGGATAGCACCATGTGATGTTTTAACCGTGTTACCACTGTACTGATACTATTAATGAAACATTAAACTAAAGACTCTCTGAGCACAGATGATAGAACATAGAAGGTAAAGGAGTAATTGCTGATTTTCAGCCTAAAACAAAAGACGTGTCTGTCTGTCCCTGACTTGCTACTGTGATGAATAAACACAGCAGAGATTAAAAAAATCTGTGTTTTGCACCCTTCATATTTAAAGAGGGCAATACTTTACACAGCTTTGAGTTGAGCATCTAGTCGCCTCGCCACACCTCTTCTGTAATGCAACCTTCATGCACAGAGTTTGTGTTGAGAGCAGGTGAGATGGGGCTTCAATATAAAAATAGGAGTTTAAGCTGTAATTTGCCATCATAGAAGAGAGAAATCACTTGCCAAGAGTGAACAAAAGCTCCCTAAAACTCATCAGCTCAGTTTAAATCCCACCCAAGGTTCTGCGTCAGTTTATGGTGGTAACTTTATTGGCCTTGAAGTAGCCTTCATTCTCTGGTCGTGGTTTCAAATATGTCCCCTTTGTTAGCTGAGACAATTTCCTCCTCCCTCCCATGTAAGCAAGGTTTTGCAGTAATAGATGGTTCCTGCTGAGAGTTTGCCAGGCAACACAGTTCTCTAGGGAGGCTTAAAATGTCCTCCTCTTAAAAAATGTCCAATTTAACGGCTGTATTTAGGTGTTTGAGGCCATACAGTGTTTGCAACAACTATGATGGCTCTATTATGATAATGGAGGAAAGCTACATTATGAAATAAATGCATTCTAGGTTTTCCTTGGCAACATAATGTAAGGATTGTTCTGCGTGTTGGTACTAAAGAATCAAAAACAGTTTAGTAAGTCGATGTGAACACTGTTTCTTGTCATGTGCTTAATGGATCTACTGTTGTATTTGTGTTCTTTCCAGCTCTGCTGCCTTACATCAATGAAAAATTATGTTTTTTCTTCAATGCCACAACACTAGTCATCTTTATATTCAACATATTCCCCTTCAAATCTTTCAGTGTAAGATGTCTGCCATTTTCCTGGGTTAGAGTCATTTTCCTGGTCATTTTCTTGGCAATAGAAAAGGATAATTTTTCTTGATTATTGATGTTGCATTTAAAAAGTTCAGGTGAGTATAGCCTGATGTGTATAGTTGATGTGTGAACAAATGTACTACTTTTTTCTTTTCTTTTCTGTATATAGAGCTGGCTGGAAACATGGCAGCATGTATTTACTCTGGTTATGCTTCTGGTTAAAGCAGCAATAACTTTTTTCCCTCATAGTATTTCTACCCTCTCTAATCCTTCTTCCATTTGCCAAAAGCTCTTGCTTGTGATGGGCTGGGCAGATTCAGGAAACAATGAAAATTTTTATGAAGAGCAGTTACAGTACATGAATAGTAGGCATTCTTCAGATTTAAAGAGGTCAAATTGATTTTTTTTTTTCTGTGTGTGTGACAGAATTTGTTCCTGGGGTGAGACTTTGAAGTAAAATTTCAAAGCATTGACTAGGGGTGCAGCTCTGCAGCTTCTTATTGACTTTGTTCAGAGATCAGGAGCTAACACTGCATGCTGCACTTTGAAAATTTACCCCTAAGTATTGAGTTTTACCTCAGAATAATTTTTTTTCCAATAATTTAATAAACCCCAGAGAATGTGGTTTATAATGGAAATGCTGACATACTTAAACTTAATGCTAATCACTGAAAATTAGTAAGATCTTAAGCAGAACTTGGGCAAAACCTGCAACTCATGAGTATCCTGTAGTTAATTAAGAGGAAACATTTCAGAAATGCATGATCCTCAGAAAACAGTCTTAGCAGTGGCCCTGTCAATAGTAATGTCGTATTTTGTTTTATTCCTGAGACTTGCCATTACCCTTCAGTCCATAGGAAAGTACATCTGAACTCCTGGCTATTTCCCAAACATATATGTGCTTTGTGGAATTGAGCTTGTCAGACTTGGGAGCTCGTGGTGAAGAACGTTCATATACAAGAACAACATGATGGATTCTTTAATATAGAAGTGTCAACAAGATCAGTGCTGTTACAATCTTGTTTGAGTAGGACCTCAGGAAAGAACATCATCCAGTCTGCAAATTGTATTGACAGTGTCCAGAGCAGTGATTCTGAGTCTGGGCATGTTTGCTGTGTGACTTCCTCATGCTTCTCTGTGGCTTCTCCATATTTCTCTCCCACATTTCTCTGTGGTAAAGTAAGTGCAAGCATAATAGAACCTAATAGATACCTTTGGAAAGAGAGTGGAAGGCAGTGAGGAGTATGGGAGTCCCTGGGCTTGGGGATGAGAGATGAATTTTGAGTTCACAGGGCAGGGGTTTGGGAAATCGACCCAAATTTCGGGGCTCTGCAAAAGGACTGGATTCCCCCCCCCTCCCCCCACATTAAAATTGCTTTGTGCTGTTTAGGGGGTGGCTGTGTTTTGCTGTCCCAGCCAGGAAAGAGATTCACTCGATGCAATTGTTGGCTGTAAGTCTGGTCACAGCTTCTTTGCTCTCCATTGCATCTCCCCTGCTGTGCTGCTCATACAGGAGCAAGAGAAGAGAAAATGGCAGTAATATCTGAAATTCTGCATTGTGGGTTGATCTAAATCAAAACACAGTACATGAGATAGCATCTCCTTAGAAAAGCATTTTGAAGAGGGATTTGAAGGAGAATGGTCTGCTGGACCTGTGGATTTTTGCAGAGCTTATGGAAGGCAACATAGAAGCAAGCACGTAGATGAATTTGAAAAAGGAGTAACTAAATGTGTATGTTTTCCTTTAAAAAAACCTGTTCCCCAAGTACAAACATTTAATATTTTTAGTCACAATGGAACTCATGAATGTCACAACCAATTTATACGACTTTCTGCGAACAAACAAACAAAAACTGTGCATCTGGACTGACAAGCTGTATGCCAAGATTCAGCCAGATGCAATTTGAAATGTCCAAGACATTAAACATGCCCTGAAATGGAGCTTTTAATGAAAGTGCCATCTCAGTCTCAGCTATAGTGAATGCCAGTGTAACACACTGCAAGGAATTTATCATGCTAGATCTCAACTGCAAGTAGGTTACACTAATCTAGGAGTAAATACACTGGAAGTCTGCAGAAGTTAATGACTGGGAGGTGATATTTCCATCCCATATCCTATCCTGCCTGTATACTTTGTTTATAGTAATGTATTTCTGATAGCTACATACATTTTAGCAAACTTGAAGAAAAAAAAAGAAAACAAAAAGTTGTGTGCTGTGTGTTTGGTATGCATTGTTTTGTTTCTTTCATTAATTCTTGCTGGCGTTGTGGATGCTCAGATGAACAATAGAGTAGCCTGTAAAGATCAATACCAGATTGCTGATAGTGCCTATCTATTCAAAGAGTAGATTATTTGATAAATGGTTTGGTCCATACGTTTTGACATTTGTTAGCTGTATAGCCCAGACCAACTGGTAGAACCGTAGTTTCATCATAAAAAGCAGGAGCCACAAATAGAATATTTCCCTTTTTGTACAAAACCAATATATTGTAGTTTTAAAGCTGCAAGTAGCAGATTTCAAGAGACACCTTCCCCCCCCCCCCCCCACANNAAATAAGGATATTAAAAAACCCCCCCCCCCCCCCCCCCCAAATCTTAAAACTGTTAGAAGTTCAGATGGATTTTTCTTAAGTTTTGTAATTATGGTCTGTGAATACAAGATATATAACTTGTATTTTGTGGCTTTGAGGTTGACAGGATTCAGGTCTCATAAAACTGTAATCCTTGCCATTTTATATCAGTGTCTCTGTATCGTGGATCAAACAGGATCCTCTGAGAGAACTCGCTTCTGTGTTCACCCCAAACTTGCCCTCTTTCAAAACCCTGGGAAATGTAATGAAAGATACGTAGAGACAAGAACATCAAGAGCAGGCTCAAAAGTCAATGAAACTTCAGGCGAACATCTGGAACTTTACAAGAGCTCAGATTTCAATTCCTAGTACTTAGGTCAAAATTCCTTACTTGATTTGTAAAACATATCCTTTCTTTTCTCTCAAATGCCAATGTAACATTTGCTCAAGGTCCTGCACTTGATGTCCACTTAAGCAAAGGACATTTTGCCATCTAGGTAGTAGCCATCAAACTCTTTTCTTTCAGCCTCAGAGGACCAAAGAAATCTATTTGTGAAAGGCATATTGCAGCACAGTCTGTAAACGGAAGTAAAAGAACCTGTTACAGTTACTGGTTTTATTTCAAGCTATCTATGAGAGGAATTTATGAATAAATGTTTAATCAAAATTATAATTTAAAAAGAAGCATAAGTAAATTTTAAAGTAAACTTAGAAGCCTCACCGAATCATCATTGCTGTATTAAGAAACTAAAAATATTATTTTAGAAGTGGTTTGCAGCCCTCATGCAGCAAGACCTTGTACAGGTGAAAGGTAATGTAATAGATATGGCAGGAAAAATACAGTGAAAAATTATACCTGACATGCTTCAACTTTGAAATATGTTTTAGAGCCTTGTAAGCAAGCAGGAAAAGAACGTTTCTCTCCCTTTCTCCCCATTTTGTGACTCTGTTGACTTCAGGTCATGAGGAAAAGATGGTGTTTGGTTAAAGGTCCCTGCTCTGTGGAGGTTCCTTGGGGGTACAGTGAAGGCATTGCTTGCTGTGTGTTGAAGGGTACATGAAACTTGGTCCTCTACTCCTTGCCATGTGTGACACGGTCCTCTCTTGCCACGAGTTCCTTCGGCTGTTGTAAGTGTTGCTTTCCCTGTTGGGATTTGGAAGGATTTCTCTCCTCTGTCAACAGCAGCAGGTTGGTCCCCATGGGGCAAGTGAAGAGGAGAACTGTCCACGTGTGATTGAGCAGCTTGTGGATACTGGGGTGTGTGTCTGGATCTCTGTCAGGCTAGAATGAGCTGGTTTTAATTGAAGTGGATTTCAAGGAAGAGAGAGAATGGGGTTAGAATTTCAGGAGTATCAATGACAACTTTGTTTCCCCTTTCTTTTAATCCAGCGTGGTGATAAGTGAGAAAGTTGTGCTGAGAAGGATAAAGGAAGAGTTAGGGACTGACTGTTTTCCTCTATTAAATGTAGAACACGAAGGGAAACACAGTCTGAACTGGAAAAGGTATTTCTGGGTAGTTCTAAGGATGGACTTAACATAGTTAAATATTATCCTGCGTATCTTGTCCTCTTTCTACTTGTTTTGAACAACAGTAGGTAACTTCATGTAGAACGGTGGAAAATGGGTGTCTCAGCAGGGGACTGGATTGCTCACTGAAAGGTGCATCCTGCTTTCTTTGCTCTTTAAAGAACGGTGTCAGAGTCTTATGCAAGCTGGTATCACAGGATGATATTTGTGGGGGGTTTTTTTTTCTTTTTTTCTTTTTTTTTTTTTTAAGATATGTGGGAGGAAAATGTTAAATATCATTATTTCTCCTATAAGTAATTGGCAGGAAGATGATGTAAGATTCCTGAACCACTGCTCTCAGAATAATCTTGAAATAGCCACTTTTTTGTTTTCCTGGTCTATATATGAAACAGGTGTATTAACATATTAATGATCAGATGTTATATTTAGCTCTGCATTTTAAGAATCTTTAGCAACGTGGAAAAGGATGATTTGACAGGTTTAATTCAACACTGGGCAACAAATAAAGCTTATAATGAAATTAACATAAATCATTAGCATTAATCATTCAGCATTATTGATAGCCATATAAAGAAATGTATCACAGCCCTGGAAGTAAAGAAGAGAAGAGCAATGTTTCTTGCCAGCTGTCCTGATGAGCTATGAGCCCATATGGTAGTGGTACTGGCTTTCCTTTCTAATTTTCCTCCTCTGCTTGAGCTGTCAGAAACCCCTTTCTCTCCTTTTCTTTTTCCACAGACGGTAGAGATAGCTTCTATCTCTTTTTTTTTTTTTTTTTTAAAATGCCAGCTTTTTAGAACAGGTCAGACTCCATCAACATCTATGACTGTCACTAGCCATGTGACCAACACGAGCAAACTAGCTTGGTGACAATTAACATGCAGTCTACATTCATCCTTTTCAATTTGGTAACCTTCACTTCTGCTTCCGCTTTCATTATATCCAAAACCTGGGAAGAGTTTTCTTCATCGAGAAACAAAATATTCTTAAAGTAGCATCTGGAAATCCTGTACTGGCAAACCTGTGCATTTGAAATTTGATATGAAAAAAATGAATAAATACAGGTGTGGTTCTTAGAGCTCAGTCACTATTCCCTGGATAGCTTTTTTTCTTGTGTGCCACTCTCCATTTACACCATCCAAGCTTATGTTCCCTCCATCCCCTCCCCCTCCAAAAAAAAAAAGAAAAAGGCGAAAGGATTGAGGTTAAAATAATAAATGCTGCTCTTACTGCTTGTTCTTGAAGCTTTTGTGAACCTGAAGTCACTTAGTCATCCTCATTTACCTGAAGTAAGCTCGAGGAAACACCAGGTAAACAGGGGTTCTGGGATTATGGGGCAGGACTGACAATATATCCCTAGAGCTGTAATCTCGTAGGCACTGAAAACTTTCTCCATACTTTTGGCATCTTTCCAAGTGTTAGACAAATCTTCATGATCAGCAGTGCTCAGGCTCAGTGCTGTGAGAACATGAGCAAAGTAGGTTCACTGGGGAGGTATCACAGAGTTAGAATCTTTGGATGGCAGTGATGAAAATTGCCTCCTTTTCCATTGTCTTATGTCTTTACCTGCTCCTTTTCATTTCTTTGTATTGTATAAGCAATTGAAATAATTCTGCCTCTCATGAGGGTCTCCACTTTCCTAGTTAGAAGGAAGTGTAAAACGGCTTCAAATTAAGAAAACCATGCATTACAAAAGCAGTTTTTACATTTCTTTATATATATATATTTTTTTTTTACAGTTACTTCTTTACAATTATATACCTTTACAATGTCTAAATGCATGGAAAGCAAGGCTTTTTCATTCTTAATTCAAGATCACACAATATGTAAGGGATATGGTTAGGCATTGTCAGAGCATTGCACAGTAGTGCAGTACTGTCAGCTGGCCTTAAAATGCCTTTCTTTTTAGGTGTCTTGGCTGAAAGGATCTGGTATACTTAAATGCAGCTTACTAAACTTAAGTTACTGGACTTTCTGTTGAATAATTAAATATCATTTTTCAAAGAAGGAGATTCTGCCGTCTATTGTCATAAAATATTCTTCATTTTCAAGTTAGTTACATACAGAAGAACATAAAGAAAACAGGTGCTGGAAGGAAACACGTACGAAAGCAGAGAAGGATCCCATACTTGGTCACTCTTGGGCAATCATGTGTTCACCTCTTAAATTTGCATGGGACCTTAATCTCCAATGTAGAAATACATACCATTCCCTTATGCTCAAAGTCAGTGTTGCAGGGGAGCATAACAGCCAGGACTGGTATCCTATACCAAAGCGAATAGATCCCTTAATTTCATGGTTTAAAAAATACTTGAGTTGACCTCAGTATAATTCCTATATTTTAGTCATTTGGGTGTCATGGCTCAGTAATCATTCATTAACTATAGTGCTTTTCAAATGAAGAACTGAGATGAAAATTTTTCTTAATGATGACAAGTGATGTAATTTAGTTTTATTCGTGTATTATGGTGGTGCCCGCTAGCGCCGCTGTAGTTAAGGGTCTGTCAGTGGTTCCATTATGAACCCTTATTTTCAGAGGGTTTATAACTCAAAAATTGATTTTAGACTTAAAACTGCCACCCAAGGTCTAAGTCCTGGAGGTTGTTTTTATATACAAATTGGCATTTTGGGGAGGAAAGGAGGAAAGGTTAATAGTGACTCAACTGTAAGAACAAGATTGAGGATTTTCTCTTTTAGATTTGTGTTTGTGCTTCTATCATACTAAAAATCACTCCATCCATCTCAAAGCCAAGAAAAAAAGGCCACTATCAAGTACTTTATGACCAAAGAAAGGCTGCAGATCTTATTAAGCACAGTATAAGAATTGAACTGGGCTGAGGCTTGTAAAAGAGAGACCATGGCTTTGAAAAATCCCATGACATTTGATCAGAGGTTGAAATGTCTTTGAGAGTAGTTATTTAGGAAGCTGAGGTAACCGTGAATCAAAGCTTCCCACTTCTCTATGCAAGGCCAGAGTTAAAACAGGTATGATGTTTTGCCTTGCACTATCAAGACGCTGCAACAAAACTGGCGCTAATATTACAATGGTAATTTTTGAAGGAGTGTAAGGCATTTATCAGGCCTTAAATAGCATCTCTGGAATTGAGAACAGAAAAATAAATACAGCAGTGGCTCACTAAGAGGTCATGGGAGGGAAGGAGGATGAGCTGGTTCCTAGCTGGAACAAAATGAAGACTGTCCTGATGGAAATGGGAGCTCCAGCAAGGAAACCTCTATGACTTTTGGCACGTGGGGGAAGGCTGACAAGAGGAAGGAAAGCCTTGCTGCTCAGAATTCCTTGGAAAAGGGGGAGCTACATACTGAGAGAATCCCATGCTGAGTGCTCCTACTGATTTGTCCTCCAGTAACCACGCTTCTAAGCTGAGAAGCTTTAAAGCTGCCTGTTTATTGGAAGTGGTAGTGATGCTTCACTGGAATTATGCTTTTGAAACTAAGAATGAATCTAAAATAATGCCAAAGAGACTGGAGAATTTTTATAGATTTACTTTGGTTTACTTGATGGTCAAATCTCAATCTTTGAGTCTTTAAAAATTACCTCATAAACATTAAAAATGAATAGGTGGAACCAGAAATTGGAAATTGTATTTTGCATTGGATTTTGGAGTGTACTGGAATATGTAGTATAGATTCACTACAGATGTACATGTTTTTTCTTACTGTAAGAAACAAAAAAACTGAGTAGTTTCAGGTTTTGTCCAACAGAATTACGTATCTGGCGTCTGTTGGAATTATTTATGATTAATGGTCCTGTTTTTTGTTTTCAGACCAAATCTGCTGCCAGAGATGTTGCTCAAAATTATAGATGGAAACACAGGAATTGGCAGCTGTTAGATTAGATATTCATCTCTCTCTGAAGAGAAAAAGAAGCTTGATAGTTTTTGAGGATGTAAAGTTTCTGACTAGTTTTTTATTCCATGGAGACAACATAGTGGGTTGTCTAAGACAATGTCCTCCAACCAGACTAATCTGTTTACAAACCCGCAGTTATCCTATGGAGGCAGTTGATCCTTTTGATTTTTAGTAGAAATAATTTTTACTCTTTTTTTTGAAATGAAAAAATATAAAATCTTTAAGAAAGTCACATAATTGTTAAAAATTGTTTTTTTCAATACTTGGTAATAAAAAACCCCTCCCACTATATTCAAAGGTATCAATACACAAGAAAAAAACCATATTTTTAAATCTCATTCTCATCTCTGGGAGACATGAGAGAGGATCTATTTTTTTCCTGACAGCTTGTGGCATCTTCTCATCCGTATCTTCTCTGCACTGTACTGCAGAGAGGATACTTTTTTGTGCAGATGTATAGAAACTGTGTATTTCATGACACCTGTTTGGTGCTATATCATAATATAAATGCAGACCTGTGTGTGAACCTTACATTAGGGAAAGGGGAAGAATAATACACAGTGTTCTGTTTCTGATTCATGGGCAGCTCTGCCTCCTTGGCTAGTCATGCCAGGTTATGGGCTGTCTGCAGAGTTGAAGAATGCCTGGACTAGAGAAGAGGGATAATATCTGGGAGAACAGTTCAGGACTGGTGGCTAAAAGCAGATGTAGTTGTGTAGTGATAGATGCTAATGTGAGTTTAGGTATACCATTTCTTTATTTTCTTTAAATTTCAGCTATTTATAAAACATGCAATTTAATGGAACACTTGCTGCTGGTGTGGTTTACAGGTCTGTGAGCAGGTGTGTGCAGAAGAAATATATTATATATTTTTAGACTATGAGTTCCTGTGCACTTTTAAAAATATATATTTTAAATTACTATATTTCTTGCACTCAGAAATTCCATTGGAATTTCTCAGTGTTTCCCAGAACGGGATTAACACTGCAAGGAAAGTAGTCTCATGTTATACTTACCAATACAAAAATTAAAGCTGCAGGATGTCATCTCCTTCTCTCAGCAAACAACAGAAGTTGTGCTGGCTGGGTAGGTGACCTGCAGTACTGGTGGTGATTATAGATGATGCATCTGTTCTTGCATATTTAGGTTTGATCTATTCTGTTTTGTGCTCTTCTGCTGAAGAATGGTATTGACTTCCTCACGATCTGACTTCGGTGCCCACCAAATCTATCTGCCAAGGAGCACATTTCACTGGTTTTCTTCAAGTAGCAGTAGTGGCTCCCCAGTTCTTCATTCATTTTTTTAGTGGTGTCTTGTGTGATGGCCATGTGATTTGGGAGAGTCTGAGAAAGAATTACTGCCTTGAAATCAGCAAAAAAGCTGTTTAAAAACTCCACCATCCACTTGTTTTATGTAGTGAGGTGTTGGCAGGATAATTTCTATATTAAGATCTTAATTTGCTTCTTCCTACAAATCGGGTCCAAAAATAACTGTTAACAAAATAAAAGTGTTTTGGGATGTAGAATGAAGACACTGTTTTCCTTGAGCATTTAGGAAGTGTGAGGAATAGCAATAGTGATTGGAGAAAGGTGTTATCCTTAGCTGATCAATTTTGCAGTTTAGACCATGTGAAATCTGTGTTGACAAAGCATACTTTAAAAAAAATCATGAGGTGCTTAGTGTTGCAGGCTGATTCTGCTTTTGTTTTGCTAATCTAAAACCAGGATTAAGGATAGGTAAGGCTTACACTGTGTCCCACCTGTTGTGTGGTGTTTAAGCAGACCCATAATGTGCCATTACAGTCACCAGGAGCATCCATATCCATTAAAAATAATGGGGAGGAATGGAGTTGTGACTCATGGAAATTGAATTTTTGGACTGGTCTTATCTTAAATACCAAAGTTTTATCACTGCATGTGTATTCCAGTGGGAATAAACAACAGTATCAGCTCAGTGAATGCAGACATGCTCTGGACCTTTCCTAATTATTGAACTGAATCAGCAATTTAAGATTCAGCTAATAAAGACGTCCAAATATTCAGATACCTGCTACCTGCTTCTACACATGGGTGACACCAAAAAAACATGTGCTTTTCAGTGGCAAAATCACTGGAGAAGAAAAGCCTTTTTTTTATTTTTCTTAAGGTTTAAAACCTCCAGGGCAGTTAGAAAACCATGTTTTTCATTGAACTGTGTCTTTTTGAAATTCACAAGCTTGACATGTCATTGGCATGACGTGTCTCAGTCCGTTACACAGAAATGCCACATTACACTGTGTGACGTGACAGGCTGACAAAAAGGGACACGACGCACCAGCCCAATGGGATGTCAAGCCTGAGAAATTTAAGCCATGCTGTTTGCTTAAAAAAAACAAACCCCAAACAAACACAAAGCAGAGAGGGGGGCACAGTCTTTGCTGATATCCAGGACTGTTGGATTTTACAGTTTCTAAAAGGTTTTCTTGGTTCGCTCCTGTGTTTGGTAATAAAGCATGCAAATGGCAGTTTCTGCTTTTGTGTGTTTTATCCTGTGGGACCACACAGTCCTGAGCTCCTCCAGAATCCTTGGCAAAGCTTTGTAGAAATCCTATATACTTGCAGTGCTTGTGACACGGGGATCTGAGTTACAGAAATACTTTGCACTACATTTGGGATTGCTACACGCATAAACAAGGATTGTTCAAAGATCGCAGCGATAACGTGACATGCTGTAAGTCACAGTTCAAAATCCGGGAAGGTTTTGAAATTGGTTTTTTTAGTTGTGTTAGGCTTCCAGAAGAAAGTTTATCCAGGGCAAATGGAAGGGTAGGAGAGCTTAGAAGAATTAAAAGATCGTTAACAGATAAGGTTTTCGTCTGGAAAATGCTTTCCCTTGATACTTGTTTTCGTTAAGTAGCAGCAAAAGTATTTCAATAATCTCTAAAGAGTTTAAGAACAATATACTTAATTACTATGAGTAATTTCAGAGCTAATTAATGTGATAAATCTCTGTAGTGAAATATTCTTAGCTACTGATCAACATAAAATGAAATAGATTGAAGTCAGTGCAGATGTATCTTCTAGTTAATTTTACATTTGGTGTGGCATGGTGAAAATGAGCATAAAGGCATATGTACACATTTTAGTTCAGAATTTGAATATTCAGAATTGCATCATGTATATCTGCTTTTAATGCAGTCATTTACATGCAGACTTTGGCATGCACTTTTTTTAATAGGTTGCAATAATGGGTTGAGTAAAAATAGACAAATTAAATTTAGTGTTATTAAAAACCTGTCATGAATGTTCATCTATTAAAAATAATAATTCAGTTACGGGCAAAAAGTGCAAGAAATAAATTGCTGCATAAATTTTGGTGATTTCTTTGTATTTTATGCATTGTAAAAATTTTATACAGAGGTAACAATCTAAAATTAAGGTTTTTTTCTACTCGGTGGCTAAACTTGTGGAATAACCTTGGACTACAACAGCATAAATTAACTAAAATATACTTTTCTAATGTTACTGGGATGCAAGCTGAAACGTGAGTGGTTCTGTAATTCCTGGTGGTAAACAATATTCTTCTCTCATCAATAGGCTTGGAACTAATGATACAAGTTGGTCTATAAGTACAAATTCTGGTTTGCAGAAATATTTTTCCAACTTTTTGTGAATAGACTTTCCTGAACTGTGGTTGGTTTCAGTTTAGGTACAGTCCTTTCCACTGACTTTGGTGTGCTTTGGATTGTGCCCAGGGGAAAAGTCTGGTTCCGGTTAAAAGCAACAGCATTGTTGAGAATCTTTTCCTCTTCTCAAAATGTTCATACCCAGCTACAAAGACATGGATGCACTGTTTGAGTAACTGTCCCTCTGAGCTCCCACGCCTGTTTATTCCCGTTTGCTGAGGTTGTGTCCCGTGGATGTCTGCAGTGGGTATCTCAGGGAGGTCTCAAACTTCCACCTGTAGGCTCTGCATGTGCGATCTGCCCACCCATAGAAATTGGTCATAGTGAGAATAACGAACTATAAGATCAGACTGTGATCAGGTGCTTGAACATCAAACACTTTCTCTCTTTCCCCAGGGAACGGGGGAGAAATTCGAAGAGAAAAGCAGAGGCCGGGAGAGGGTACCATGAGACGCATCATGGCCAAGCAGAGCATTGGGGTGGTTGGTACCTGCGTTGCTTCTTTACCACTGCACAAAAAACTACAGACTAAAATGACCTGTTCTGTAAAACCTATGGCCAGCATTTTGGGAGGGTGTAACCTTTATACAAACACATGTATGCATAGATTTTTGAAGTGTGGAACTGTAAGGTATAAACCAGTATGCAACTTCTGCACAGAGATGTGTAGAAAGGTGGTTCTAGAATAGTGAGGGTCTGGCTAACCAGAACTACCTAAATTGTTTAGCTTGGGTCTTCGCTGCAAAAGGGTTTAGGTTCTATAGCTGGGCTGAAGCTCTAACACCACAGCACCACCAAACTAAGGTGAGGAGCTCAGATTCTTTCTGCAGTTACTTCTGCTTTAATGTAGCTGTTTAGACTTGCCTGTGCACTCTGCCGCTGTGGGGACCTCTGGAGCAGTAGGCTTTAAAACTGAAATCAAAATTTGTTTGTTTTAAGACTTCCTGCATGCAGGCTGGTGTGGTAGTGCACCAATGTTACACATTCAGTTGGGAAATGTGAGAACTATACAAGTATCACATAGTTTTCAAATGGAAGCAGTCGCTCTGATGTCACAGTATTTCTGAAGCTGGACTTTCAAATCTGTGACTGTTTTTATCCAGATCCAGCTCTGCCATTCTCAGCTCCTCAGTGTAGCTCAGTCCCTGAGCATAATGAACCTATTAGTACTTTATGAATTGAACACTTTTTCTCTTGGGGAAGGGAGGGCTTCCTGAGTATGTTAAGCAAAGCTGAATTCATATGAATCATATGGCTGAATTACAGTACATCTAGTTATGCCCTTGAACTTTATGATCTGCTGCAAAAGGCATGAACATTCGTAAAGGTATGGAAAAGGTATGATCTGGGATCAGCACTCAGTATGTCAAACATTCATTAAAGCTGGAGAAATATAAGTTTGTTATGGTAACAGAAAGAAACACAGAACAGAGAAAGCTGCAACCCAAGTCCCTGAGATATTCAGGAATTCGGCTTTGAGAATCTTATAATCACCTTCCAAAACATGTTTGCTAAAAGTTCTCCAGTGCTTTTTCTTTCTATATTTTGAATTCTGTTTGGAAGATCCAGACTCCCATTACCTTTAAATTTGCTGTTGATATATATTTCTGAAGCACAAGAAGGATCTGAAACTATAAAGCCTAATGATACTGCTTTGGATTTTTAGCTCTAATGAATAACACTTATTTCATGGCTAATGGTATAGATTAGCTTAATATTTTTTTTTTAAGTATAGGTGTTTTGGGAGGGTTTTTGTCTTTTTTTTTTGTTTGTTTGTTTGCTTTTCAGTTTTGGAGTTTTTGTGTGTGTTGTGTTGTTGGTGGTTTTTTTTGGTTTTGTTTTTTTTTTTTTGGACTTGTGTTCCTGTTACTGCCAAATAAAATCCACCACAGCTGCTTTGGCAGAAGCTGTGCCATTTTGAGGATTTTGATTTTAGCCATATCCTTGGGTTTTTTGTCTGTGACTTTTGGAACTTTAGAATTTTAAACAATGTGTATTCTTGGGTCTGTGAAGGACTCATTTGTTTTTCTTTTTCGTTAGAGCCTTTAGCCTCCTTAGTTTTTATTTACACAACATCATGCATGTCTTGACTCTTGTAATTTGCAGATTCAAATGATAATAACATATTCTTTTTGCTGGACAAAGAAGCTTAGAATTTGCATCTTTATCCACATGACAGAGTGGCACAAATTATACTTGAGTTTATACAAGCATAAGAACTTTAAAAGTGCACGTATGTTTTCCTAAATCTGCACAACACGATGCACTGTGAAGACAGCATTCAGCTGCACTTGCTCAGGGAGCACACTGATAGACAGATGGGCTTTGGGAACAGAAGTGACAAACGTCATAAATTTCTCCTAAAGAAAAGTGCTATCCTTTCTGCCACTTGCTTACATATGTTTTCAAGCATGACTGTCTTAAGTGTTGCTGCCGAGTTCGATAATTCAGTTGCACCTTGGGGTTTTCAAGAAAGGGTTAAATTCTGCAGGAATTCTGTTACTGAGTTCTACTGATTCACAATCCTTGGATGCAGTCAAAGAAATATTGTTAAAGTGATCCTGATCATTGAATTACACTTTGAAAGAATGCCGGTTTTCATATTTTGTTTTGTGGGATTTTTTTTTAGTGGTTTTTTTTTGGTTTGTTTGTTTGGTTGGTTGGTTGGTTTTTTTAGTTTTCAATTGGAGCAGACTGCCGTAGGTGTTGTCTGTTTTCAAAAGGCTTTTCTGAACACAAGTATATACAAGTTATTCACTTGCTTGTACTCTTTCTAGCTTGGGAAGTTGATCACTTCTCTCCTAACAGTGAGAGCATTGAAAAATATGCTGACAGAATTTTCCCCACTTAAATGTGTTTGCTCTTGGTTTCCTTTGCTGGAATCCCCTCCTTTATTAGAGGAGACTTTGCTCAAAAGAGAAAACAAGCGAACACCTCTCTTGTATCATCTTCCCTTTCATAATCTCAAACATCAGTAATTGAATTTCTCTGGAGCTCATAAACCACCTGACCAAGTGCTGCCTCCTGTAGTGCAGCAGGGGAGCAAACAGTGGACCTGTCCTAAGATGAATTTTCCTTCGGGAACGATCGGGTGGAAGGTTGCACAGGCTGCTTGGATGAACGTGCTCGGGACTTCTGCCGGGTACCATTCCTGAATGTAGGCTTGGGATAACGCAGCTGCTGCACGTGGGTGTACTCTGGCTGTGTTTAAAGGAGGGTTCACGTCTAGGAATGTCTGCATGTTGGATCACCCTGAGCTTCTAAACTTGTGGTTCACGCGATGGATATTCCCAATGACACTGAGGACTGCATTAACTTTCCAAACTTGAAAAAGTATTTTCTACGTATGACCAGGGGGGTTTTACTCTGTTTTTGAAGTTGGTTTGGTGGTACTGTAGGTAAGTGCTCATCTAAACTCACAAAATGTTATGTATTCACATAGTTGTACAGTTATAAGTGAAAGTTAGGATTATTTCACTTTCATTTCCCTGAAGCATACTCAGGTAAAACAACCAGATTAAATGCTTTTCGTGATCCTCCCCCTTTTGTTTCTTCAGTGAACAGTGCCTACAGGGTATATTCTCTCTTGAACATGTACAATTTCCAAAGGAGATAATGTTGGATGCTATAATTTGATTAGGCTCTCAAATTTATGGTTACATACTAATGTTAGTGTGAGACATGGGGAATGTGTTCATTAAACCTCCTTCTCAAATATAAAGTCCGTGACTCTGACACTGATCTGTCGTATAGTAGAGATTTGGAAAAAAATTGAGCATTTGTTAGTTTGTTCTGAAATTAAAGCTTTTAAGAATATTGAAACTAAAGTGTGGTCAAATAATTGCTACTAGCCTTTGAAGCATCACCAAGCATAATGTCAAATTCTTAGGGCATGGGTAGTTTTAGTAAGGAATCAAGGGGCTTTCCATAGCTATTTACTAATGACAAAAGATAACTGAGAGATGGAAAACTGTAAATGCACAAAAACTGTGACCCAAAACTATCCTCATGGGCACCTTATTTCTCTTAAATCTACTCTTATGTCCCGTGGGATAATTAACAGTGCTGATGTGCAGGGAATATCCAAATTACCTGATCCAGTGTGGTTGTGGTGTTGGTAGTGTAAGATGTTTATAGTCCTTGCAAGGAAAATATATTAGATGCAGACTGTTTCTCATTTTAGGCATGGTGTTCACTGTGGGTTTTTTCATGGTAAAAGGCCATAAGGCACCAGTAGTGGACCTGACCTCTGTGTAAGTTAATTGTAGCCTCTGCTGAGGTGCTATCTGCATGGGTGCCTCTGAGCTTTTCTGTCCAGTGTAAAACTTATCTTTTTTTTTTTCCCCCTATATCTTTTTTTCTTTGTTGTTGTGCAAGTGTGGAAGGCAAAAAGCTCAAGCGATGACATTACTGTCACCTGCTTAAAACAGTATGAAGTTCTTCAAGAATCGGCATAATCTCCAGGGTTCACTGTTTTCCATGAAAGCATTTATTTCAGTCAAAATACTTCACCTTCTTCTCTACACAGACATTTTCAAGAAAAGTTAAAAACATGCCATTTTAAAGGGAAATCTTACCTTTCTTTACAGGTATACCTACTTTAAAGTAGATCGTGCCATTGTGGAATGAAATCACACACCTTATTAGGCACGTATAATTCACATGAAAGGTAAATAAACTGAGGTGCTTCTAATAAAAGTTGTAATTGAAGCTGGTCTAGATTGGTGAACAAGACTTTCTCCTCTATTTTGTTCACCTCTATTTTAATTCATTGTTTTATCTAGCATCTTCTTCAATAGCCCACCCTTTAATTCTGTTTAATTTAAAACCAAAATATCATCTCCCTTTTTTTTTTTGTCTCCTTTTTTTCCCTTTTATTTTATATGTACGGTTTGCCCTCTCAGAGCAAGGGGAAGCAATCTTGCCCATCTGCTTGTAAAAGCATGATGAATCTTTTGAATATGCGAATGTAAGATCTGTTGTTCAAGATGTCATGTTTTTCCCTCTGTTGTTAGCTGGGAGACAACATGGAATACCCTGATTTACCTGTGTAATCCCAGTGTGTCTCAGGTGCCAGGACTTGCTGTTGAGATCAGCGTGTCTCCTGTCAGAAATGGTTGGAGTGAGACAGGGACGGCATGACCACTGGGCGCACAGAGCTGCAGAGGTCAGGTTTCAAGGACAGCCAGCGTGGCAGTGATGTGGCAGTGACAAGTTGTCAAGCGAGCAAATATGAAAGTGGGCTTGGGAGGGAGGGAGAAGGGGGGGGGAAAAAGCCCCCAACCACCTTGTCATTTCTGATGAAATATTCAGCGTAGCAGGTAGCAATGGGCTGGATGGAGATTGCGCTCGTGGGTTTGGGGGTTGGTTTTTAAGAATGGGGGAGAGCCGATTGCTGGCAGTGGAGAACTTCTCCGTGGCTGGGAATGCTCTTTGCTGCTCTGGCACTCCACGAGAGATGCCCATCGTGAATTGCCCACTTTAATTTTTTTTGTTAAATTGAATATTACCCCCCTGTTTACAAGAGTAGCAACATCAGGCGTGAGTCAGGCACCTTTTAGAGCCCCCAGACTGCTGGTAAGTCATCCATATAGATCCTTGAGTTGCTGTGGAGTGATGCATCCTAGAGAAATTTGGAAGGAAAACTACAATAACAGTGCCAGTTCTGAACGATCATAAATAATCATAATTAACAACTCTGCTGGGTAATTTTGTTGGTTTGTTTTCAGACGCTTTTCATTTTATTTTGAATTTCTCATATTGTATTGAGTTGAAACACTTCTGTTTGTAGGTCTGTGTATTCCATAGTATGTGAGATAATAGCATACTTTATTTGTCCCTGAAACAGACCGCAGGAATATGGTGACTTTTATCTCCTGGCATATTTTTGGAGTTCTTGATACCAGTTTTCTTAATGTTAAGAGCTTTCTACTACATGCACATTATTCCTTGGATCAGTAATACTTTCCCCAGCTTGCATATGTGTACATGCACACTAATCCTGCACGTATATGCAGAATAAATGTTAATTTAAGCTTGATTAGTGCAATCTCATTAAGAATAAATACTACAAGACGTGTATCATGACTCCCAGTGAAGTCCTTGAAGAGCTCGCTGTAATATGAGGAAAAATGGTGTATTCCTTTGCTGGAAGTATGCCTGCAAGTTCTGCTATGTAGAATTCAGCAATTTAGCAATCGTAGTTCTTTTTGTTAATGTGCACAATTGTTCTTAAATTAGTAAACATGATCAAATGCTTTATTGTGGATATATATGGAAAAATGCTTTAAATATGTCTTCTGTATTAAATTTCTTCAGGGTGTGCTTTTAACTGCCATCAGTTACTTTTTAAGTTTAACTTTTCATTTCTCTGCTTGAGGGAGCAGCTGTATATTGACAAGTAGTGATGCTGAAGGGAGAAATAGAAAGTTGTCTTAACTATCCTACTCCCTTCTTTCTATCTAAAACAATTTAATTATTTTTTAATTCATCTGCAGCTGCTCAGGTTATAGTTGTGGTAGTGGGGGGATAGAAGGAATGAAAATGGCCTAAATCCATAGTCAATAAGTCAGTATTTAAAAATGGATGAATATTACTTTTTAGCTTTACAAAAAGAGGCTTAGTTGCTTGAGAACATAGACGGAAGAAAAATTTCCTGAGGCAAAATGGTCTTGGAATGAAAAGAGAAAACAAGTTTAAATGGAAACAAAGCTATGAAAATGTTTAATGGTTCAGTGCAGTTTTGTCTCATTAAAGAGCAATACAGCTAAAGAGCAACCTTTAGACTTTAAATATAAAAACAGATGCAAGAAAACCGACAGAAGTCAATACGTGGAGTGAGTGAGGGGAGCTTGTGTGGGGGGCCTGTCAGCTGGGATCTTGTCCACCTGAGGGCTGGTGAGCATCAGCATCTTTGCCACAGCGATGCTTGAGCAGCTCTGCTCCCAGCCAAATCACTGTGTCTGTCTTGCTGTGGGTTTTTGGCAGTGGATTCTCAGAGCTGCAAGCTGGCTCTCGCAGTGCCATGTGCTCTCACTCTCTGCTGATGCATGCTGCAGGTGATAACACAAACATATCAAAGGCTTCTCCTTCAGTCTCCCTCTCCAGAGCTCCATGTCTTCCAAGTTAAATAAAAAAAGAAGTTGGAACAGAGGCTTCTGAGGTGGACTAAAGCAAAAGACTCCAAAAGATCTGTGTTGAAACCCAGCAGAGAACTTGTTCAATATTGATAACCTGGGAATGTGATATGTTCTTTTCTCGGCATAAAGTTGGAATTTGAAGTGTCTATAAAAGAGAATTGGGACTTCACTTTCTAAAATGCAGATTTCTATGTTTTCTTACTAGAAAAAGCTTCCTTGGAAATGTAAACTCAAGCTTCCCATTAATTGAAGACCTTTTCAGTTACCCCATTATGAAATACCAATCTTTTCATTCCTTTAATTTCTAGAAAAAGTCAAATTGTGAAGTATCCTTACCTCCTACTCCTGAGCTGCCCATACCCCTTTGGGTACAAACCCTCTCTATTGCACTATGCATTTGTGTATAGGTCTTAAAATATGTGAGAACTACCCATTGATAATGACTTACATTAATTGACCATTTCATTTTTGCTGTAACAAGTGCTGGGATTTCTTTAAAATTTAACATTCAGAGCCCCTATATGCTCCTGTTATGTACAGTGGGATGTGGTGTAGTCTCTACTCTTGTCTTAGAGAGTTAATCTGCTTCCAGTTTTGTCAGTTTGGTTCTTGCCAAGGAGCAATCCAGTATCTTCAATTTTCAGACCCACGTTCCTGGTGGTTCTTGTTGTCACCAATTGTCACCTTGTGAAGGCTGCTCTCACAAACTTCTTTTTTCTACTAATAAGTGATAAAGTGCCAGTCGGTATTGTCTTTAGGGTCACTTTGGAATTCACTTTTCTGAAAGATGGCTGATAAGGGATGTTTTTGTTCATATGGGAATGAAAAGTTGCTGCAGCAATCTCATGTGTATTTTTCCGGTGCCTGTTGCAAGCACAAGCACTGGGAGAGACAGAAAGCTGTGTCTGTCTGTAGCCTATTTACCTCTCTCTTTTTAAAAATCATGAATGTTTTGCAGCCTTGTGAGCTTTACCTGGGAGAACTTAACAAATTCTACCTGGTGTCTGCAAACATTCCGCAGTAACTGCTTTGGCCTTTGTGTGAAGAAGTACAGCACTGACTGTTTGGCATAATCTCCATAATTTCCTTATTTTAAGGCTCTAACTTGGTCAAGTATTTAAACACATGCTCACCTACCGTTGTTTTGCGTCACATCAACAAGTTTGGGGTTGTTTTCTTTTTTTTTTTTTTTTTTTTTTTTTTTACATGGCTAAGAAAGAAATCAGAGGCCTATAAAAATCGAAATATAAGTCTGTAGGGAATTTGGCAAAACCATTAATTCACCAAATCCAGTTATTGTTCGGTGAACTCTTGTTTGAATCATGTCTTACAGAAAAAAAAAAAACACTTTGCAGGTAATGTGTGTTCTGGCTTGCCAGTGCAACCTCAGGTTTCTGGTTGGAAAATATGTCTCATTGTCTGCACTGGTACATTCAGTAGTGTGTATTACTAATAGAATAAATCAAAAAATGTATTTCTTTAACACTGTCATCTCTCTCTCTGACATGCATCTTGAGATGATTTGCAAATGCTCAGTGGTATAAGTGGCTTATAGAGGAAAGTCAGTTAGCCCCTAATATTATGCTGATGCATGGCCAGTTGCTTGAACCCATTAATGAACTAATCTCTGATACTTTAGTAAATGGTATTCTTGCTCTTGGATGCTGCATGTTTTGTTTCAGGTAAAATCAACAGTAAAAAAAAGAATTTAAATGGATTATGGTTCTTATCCTACCTTTTCCTCATATGTACTTCGAGAGAATTAGAAAGTTTGCTATCCAAAGCAAAATGTTCATGTGTCTCTTTTTCCATGCTAAGGCAAGATTATTAAAATCTTCACTTTGCTTTTGGCTGACCACTGAAGCTAAATAACCTCTTCTACATACAGAACAATCTTTTAAAACAATATACTAGGATACTTGTGTTAAGCACAAGGTAATTTTTCTTTATTTCCCTTTCTATCATCAATGATTATGAAAATAGTTTTGTGTAAGTACAGATTCTCTCTCTCTTATAATCAGCTACCTCCTGCCCGATTCCTTAATTAATGACATAATTCAGTGTTCTGGACATCACAATCACTTCCAGGGTAGTGAAATATGATCAGAGCTGCCTGGAATGTGTGTAGTGAACCCCCCCAAGCAAAGGGTGTGCCTCTGTTGTGTTTTCCTATCCACAGAAAAAAATATGCTCTCAATCTGGATGATCTTCATTTTTAGATTAAAGGAAGAACAGTTGAAAATCTACAGAGAGAGAGAACAAGCATAAAACTTCCTAGAAACAGCAAATGCTCTGGTAATCTTCCTTCTTAAGCAGTCTCAGAAGGCTGTATCTGAGTGCCCAGATTGGTAAGTCTGCACCACCCAGCCCTCGCTCACTGCCCTCCTGGTGGGGAGAGAATCAGAAGAGTAAAATTGAGAAAACTTGTGGGCTGAGATTAAGACAGGCTGAATGGGTAAAGCAAAAGCTATACACACAAGCACAGCAAACCAAGGAATTCATTCACTGCTTCCCATGTGTAGGTGTTCAGCCATCCTCTGGAAAACAGGGATCCATCACACACAACAGTGGCTTGGGAAGGCAAGTGCCGTCGTTCCCATTGTGTTCTTCATCACCTCCTTTCCCCAGATATGTAAGTTGAGCATGGGGGTTGGACTTGGTGATCTCAGAGGTCTTTTATAACCAAAATGGTTCTATTTGGTATGAAATATCCCTTTGGTAAGTTGGGGTCAGCTGCCCCAATTGTGTCCCCTCCCAAATCCTTGTACACCCCCAGGCTACTCACTGGTGGGGTGCTGTGACAAGCAGGAAAGGCCTTGCCTCTGTGGGAGCCCTGCTCAGCAGTAATGAAATCATCTCTGTATTATCAACACTGTTTTCAGCACAAATCCAAAGCACAGCCCCATAGTGGCTACGGTGAAGAGAATTAACTCTGCAACAGCTAAAACCAGCACACTTTACTTTGAGGGTTTTTGGCTTGTCAATTTAAAAGTCAAGATCAGGAAGGAGAGAGTGGTTTGTGCTTTATTCCACAGGTATTAACAGCCAACAGCTAGAAGCCTAGAAGAAAAAAAAGTAAAATCAAACGCCTAAAATCATCCAGTATTTCAGTGGAGTTTATCTAAATCACATATGTTTTCCAGAGTGTAATTTTTTGTCTAGTCTGTAGAGATGTTTCCAGTAGAGGTCCAGAATCACTTATGAAGCTCCTCTAAAAATCCCCAAAACTGACGTTCTGTTTCAATCTATGATTTAGTGCTGCTGGTCCATTGCTAGTGCAGAGTATGGATATCCATACATTACCTCGGTGAAAAGGCACCACAGAACAGTGCAGAGCTCCTGAGAGTTTGCACTGTGAGTGCCAAGGTACTTTGCATACTCTCTTAGTTTCTTTTCCACGGGACACACAAGATGTACAGCTCATCAAACTGCCCCTGGTTAAGGTAAATCTTTTCACTTGCTTTCTCTATTGATGGGTTTGTTCTAAAGCCTGTTCACAAATCTAACCAAAATTATTCAGATTTTACTCCAATTTACCATCGTTCTCTAATCTTATTGTTTACTGAAGAAGTAAAGGTGAACAATACTTAACACCTCTCAGGTAAACGCAGTGAGTTTGGAGATGTGTTGTTGACTAAGTAAAAAAAATCATTAGTTGGCCTGATGAATTCCTTAGAAAATAGCTGTCTAGTGCTTTACAAAATGTTTAGCTCTTTCTTATTTTCTCAGAGTTACTGTGTTGGCTTTTCAGCCTGAATATCCCCAATTTAATGTAACTGGTGAGAACAGAGACAGAGCGAGACTTCATGAAAGTCAATGGAAAGCTTACGAGCTTCCTTTTTTCCTTTCTTGAAATAGTAAGAAATTGCAATATGCTGTGACTGTGGTGGGGTGGGGGTTATGTTTCTGATGAAGAGTGAGGAGACTTATGGCAAATGAATTAATTCTGTGCTAGAAAAAAATATTAACAATCTTCCACACGATTCTTAAATAATTTCCCTATCTATATAAAATGAGGATATTTTTTTTTTCTGTCTACTCCAATTCTCTGAACAGGTTTAGTTAACCACTGCTTATATCAATATATAATTTGGATACAGTGGTTGCAATTTTTGATTCCCGTTTCTTTTGAGTTCCTTGATGAGTACTGAGTAGCTGGGGAATGGTTCTTATAAAATTATACATCGAAAGTAGTGCAGGCACAATGGAAATATTAATGAACATGATTGTTTTGACACATAAGAATTAGAGCATGTTTAAATATTATACATAGTGTATGAACTGCTGGCACAAAATTAGAAACGTGAGATTTTTTTTGTCTAGCAAATATAGTTCAACTTTAAGCTCTTCTCAGACTTAAAAAAGACAGTTTACTCAGGTCAGCCTTTGAGGCCTTTTAAAGTCTGTGTATTTGAGATTAAATGCAGCCAAGGAGACTGCATGTAGGAGTGCTTTGGTGAACTCCAAAGCATTGTGATGTCTCCATCCTAAAACCCAGGTTAATCTACCCTAATTTGCACTATGTCCCATTTTCATGTTTATAAAATCAAATTTATGGTTGCTTTTTGGCAGTGTTAAAATTTACATTTGGCATATTCTATACTTTTGGCATAATAGATATTTTTTGCTCTTTTGACCAGTTTTTTTATGCAAATAACAGTAGAAATACAATGCAATTGTCTGATGTCCTAAAATAAAATGTAAAATTTACAGGGTTATAAAACCATGGGTTAGAAAAGATTTAAAGGATCTTGAGCCAGGGCTATTTTCAGATGTTTGTTTGGGGGTGTGTGGGATTTACAGGATGTTTTATGCTAAGAGCTTTTCAAAGTGTTTGTTTAGTAATACTGTCTGTTGTGGTTTTTTTCATGTCTTACAAACTGTCCTTGTTTTAAATGGCTAGATATGATCCCAAAACTATAATGGCCAAATGTGTCCTTCTAGAAAGCAGTAAAATATTAAATATTCATCTATGATTGGAACAGTCAGTGGACTTATGAGTATATATGTTTTTACATTTGGGCTTCATGATGAAGGTCCAGTTTTTTAGCTTTGTTAAATGGCAGCTTTTGGGATTTTTTAAAAGAATAATAGAGTTTATATGAGTTATGGAAATCTGTGTGAGAAGGCTTGTTTTTTTTTTTTTCAGTAGGACCCTAATTAAGGTCTTAATGGGTAACTTTGTTTAAATGACTGAAATTAAGAATAGAAAACTTGACCTGCCTTTAAAATTGCTCTTAATACTTTATAACGCAATTCACGCTGTTAGCGTGACTTATTTTTGAAAATTGAAAAATCAAATATGTTTTTCAGTCAGCTCACCCTTCTGTCCATAGGAAACTCCAAGCCAAAGTGGCAGCTTGGAATACTGATCATTCTTGGTTCAGACTGAAATGTATGAATTGCTGGTTCATTTAGGTCTCTGTGTTACAATGAAGGGTAACCAGCAGAGGTATAACTTCATAACAGAAAGTGGGCAAATAAATAAGGATGAACATGTAATATAAGTAATTATAATTTCTTTTAAAAAGTTTGATTTTTTTAAACTTTTATTAAGTGAACAAAAATGACTCCTTGAGTATCTATCCAAAGCCCGTTGATTTCAAGTGACAGTTTCCCTTGTGCCCTGTGTCAGAGTACGAGACAGACTTATTCTAGTGGTTGTCATGTATGCAAGCTATGGGTTCAAATGCTGGACAATGTAGAACAGCTCTGTTAGGACTGCTTGGAGGTTTTGTGTGGTCTCTGGACTTGGCTTGTGGTGTATTGATTCTTGAGCTCAGCTATCTGACACTCTGCTCAGGAATTTGGAGAATTTGCATGGCCAGTAGCTAAGATGCTTTCTAATGTCTTGCTTTTGATTGAATAGATGATTACTCAACCTCTAGTAACTTGGACAGCAGTCTTAGGGGATTGTCTTTGCACCCTTTGAAGGAGTCTGAAATTCAGCTTTCCTTGGCACTATTTCACTTGAAGTGTCGTGGGAAGAAAAACACTTGCAGTACGAGACATGACCACTGAAATTTCTATACGGAGTGTCATGCAGTGACAAGGGGATGTGCCCAGGCCCAAAATGTCTCCGTGGAATACTTTGGGATGTCTTTTAAAATGGTCTTTTCACCTTCCCTTCCCTCTGTAATCTGCATGCTTTGTCAGGTGGGCATTTTTTTAATTCCACCACAGGATGACTTACGTGCTTAATTGACTTTCTGGATTATATCTTAGACTGCACTAAATCTGTGTAGCAGATGCATACATATCCTGAGCTTCTGGTCCTTGTCAGTAATTCCAATGAGAATTTGGTTGTTCTGTGGCTTTAGCCTGTAGGAGGAAAGGCTGAGGAAGATGAGATCTTGGCTTTTATTGTGAGACAGGTACTTACCTGCACCCAGAAACTAAGCACTCTGAGTTCTGTGAGTTAGTATTAGTTGTAGTTAATGTGCAGGGATAAATAGTGCTGCAGCTCTCTTAAGTTTCTGCTGTTTCCTTGAGATGAATACTTGTGTGGTTTTGTTTTCAAACTGTTTTAACCAACTGTATTGAAAGGGGGAATACAGTGAGTAAACATACACAGCTCAGCTGCTCTGTCTGAGAGAACCTGTTACAGGAGAGTACAGACATGAGCTTGTCTGTGCCCTGAGACTTGTGGGTTCTTTTGTGTGATTTAAGGTCTTGTTCAGCGCAGAACAGGTGGTTCCATGAAGTTTAAATTGTTGAACACACATATGCAGGTGATGGCTGTGCCTCAGAGAAACAAATCCCAACAAATCAACGGATCTGCCCCATTGTGCCACCCACAGTGGGATCCATGTGCTCCCATGCCGTGAACTCGGAGACGTGGCCAGGAGAGAGGTCTGCTTGCAACAAGGAGCCTTGCTGCTGAAATTTGGAAAGCTGTTGTCCTGATGTGTTTTTCCCATCGTTGAGGTTGCTCTATTCTGATGAGTATCTGGCATTTCTTTGTTTGACATCATCATGGTATTCCTAAAAGAGTATGTTTTGCCCACTGGAAAAAGAAGAAATTATTATTTTTTTCTTTACTTAAAAACCAACCAAACAAACAAAAAAAACCCCAAAAAACAACCCACAAACCAACAAAAATAACAAAACAAACAAAAAACCCCCACAATCCCCTAAAAAACATAAACAGCCACCCAAACACAGAGAAGTACAGTGACTCTTTTAAGTGGATGTAATATTTTTTCTTTCTTTTTGATATATTTCTCCCTATGGCGTATGTTTGTGATACACAGAGATTTTGGTGGTTTATTTTGTTACTACGGGCAAGATAACTGCAGGCACTGATGTTAAGAGTGAAGCTGGTTTGGCTTCTGTTTACATTCTTTTTATTAAATCTATTGGCTGTTTGTTTTCAGATTGGTTTCAGTTATTTACTGTTTTTCCTAAAATGATATTTTGATGCTCTTTTTCTTTCTGCTGTTGCTCCTGATGGTTTGGTATTTATTGGAATGCAGGAATCATGGTGAGGATATTGATCTGTGCTGGTCTTTTTTTTTTTTTCTTTCTTTCACATGGTCATTTAGATTGAGCCATCTGCTTGCCTAATAGTGGGAATGCTGAAGAAAGACACTTTCTTTTCAGCTCACATATGAATTGTACTTTCAGACAGAGGTTATTCACTTGCAAATAAGAAGATTGAACTATGATTTTGTGGCATTATGTATAAAATCATGGAAAAACAAATGATGTTCCTCCAAAATATTTTCTTTGATGTTTGTTCTTTGTCACTGGTCCACTATTGATTCAAACTGTGGCGTATGAAATGCGTCTTTTCTGTAATCACTGCTACAACTGGGCAAGAAAAAGGACCATCTTTATTCTACTAATTTTCTCACAGTTAATATCAGGAAAAGAAACTTTGATAAATGCTCTCGATCCAAGGATCTGAAATATTTTGAAGGATGGTTTCGTAGCATTGTTGCTATGTTGTTGCTAAGTATTGTTGTTTAGGAGGGAGAGCAGGACACATCTCCTGGAAAGCTGCCCCATGCTGGGGACTGTGAGCCCACACAGGAATGCAAATAGAACCCACATAATGTCACTCCTGGTCCCCCTCCCACTTTAGATAAATGAAATTTTTTTTTGAGCAAAATTTATGCAAAATCATCAACACTTCAAAGTCTGAAACTAATACAATACTTTGTGCTCGCTCTGAGTGAACGATGAAGGCAGGAGATGACGTGGTGAATGTGACTTGGCCTGATCTCCACCATATTCCTGAGAGGCTTTTTTTTTTAATCACTGGGGAAGGCACAGTCATCTGTAAGTGATAAAGGAGGAAGTTTACTCTGGTAACCTCAACTGGTTCTTCTGTGCAGGAATTGGTCATGGACTATCATAAGGTGGCTCCAGCAGGTTCTCTAGAGAGGTGCCACAGCTAAGTCTGATATTTGTGAAATAGCAGGGGTGGTTCTTCAGGATATTCCTGACTTCTTTCTCCTCTAGACTGAACCAGTAGTTCCCTGGGTTCCTTTGAGAGTCTGGGAATGGGAAGGCTCTATTGGCATCTTTCTGGAGTGACCCCATTATGAAGCTCTAGACTCATAATTTTTCTTTCAGGAGGCAAATTTTCTCCTTTGACTGTAGAGGAAACTTGTGCAGTCTGCTCAATGAGATGTTGAAGTTTTAATTTTCATGAATATCAGTAGTGCTGTGAAATTAAATCCTTCAGTAATTTCACTGCTGAACCACACGGGTAAATCTGGTTCACATTTATTTTCTCCTAAACTGTATCTTTCTTACCTGTTTGTCTCATTGTTCCCTAACTAACCCGTAGTTAGTTCCTAGCTCTGCACTTGGGGAGACTTCTTGGCAATGCAGTATGGTTCTCTTAAAATTTTAGTTCTTTTGAACTTAGCTCTCTTAGCATAATGTCTCTCAAACTCTGGATTCCTTTCAGATGTCTTCAGTGGAAAAGGGTGGGAAAACATGTCTGAGATTCCACTGCTGCAAATACTTCTGCTTGTAGTTACTTCCACAAGTAATCCCTTTGAAATCAATGGGGAATATTCCCTGTAGTAAAGTTAAATAGTCTAAAATGTCTGACAGAATAAAGCCTGAGGCTGGGAAACATTACAGAATGTTGTATGACTTCATTACAAAGGGCATCACCACAAAAAAAAGAAACCCCATCTTAAATAGCCACTAATGAACTGAAGTTCAGTAAGTAAGACAGGTAAGACACTAAGTCATTTTAGAAACTATATGCTTTTCTAATTGTCTTTATTTAGAATAGCAACAAGGTTTTTTGTTTTGTTTGTTTGTTTGTTTGTTTTAGGATACCAGCATAAATCTTCTGATTGTGAAATAATGCCTGTTTCCAGACCACTAACACTTGAGAAATTAAAAACTGACTTTTGACTGGTTCTGTGTGATGTTCTCTACCCTCATAATCTTCTATGACCATTTCCTACACACTGGTGTTATTTCATTCCTCTCCCCTTGCAGCAATACCTTCCCAACCCAGTTAACAACCAGCTGATCTGGTGGGTGAATAGCTGTGATACCAAATGGCATTCTTTTTGGAATTAAATGAGTTGGAAGAGAAATATTTTACAAGTGCATTGTTTTAACCAAATATTGAAGTAAATAAGCATGCTTCGAAAAGCAGCTCTGAGTCTGGACTTCAGCAAATCACACTTTAATCAAACTATGTCTAGAAGCATATTTGTAAACTTTAGTAGATGCTGCTCCCATACATCTGAAGTTAGGATTTTGGCCAATGCTCTTTCATTGCAACAGCATATACTTAATGTACTTTTCCTTTTGATAACACAGATGTTCAGTAGCCACAACTTTTGGGTTAAATTGTTCACTTGAATATTCAGAAGGTTTTCTGTTCTGCCGGGGAGGAAAAAATTTGGCCCAGACTATTCATTGAGATACAAAACTCTCATCCCAAATCCTCAAAGGCTGAATCATGACTCAGTATAAACCCCCACACATGGGGAATGGAGCCTGAAGTGTGTGACTGAGAACACCTTTTTGCCAAAAAAATACAGCTGAAAATGCCGATTCCTTGCTGATGAAATACTTTTGTGCAACAACTCTCAGCTTTTGTTTAAGAGACCACAGATTTTCATTTTACAACTATGAAGCAAGCTGGAGAGTTTGTAAAGTATGAAGGGAAAAAGTTCTTGTCTATTTTTAAACAGTCATTTCTATAATGCACAGTTGACAGCCTATAGAAATATAATATTACAAAACTGAGGTGGCAGATATGTATGAATGCCATTAAATACAATTTTATAATGAAAATTTTGTCTTATGAAGGTGAAACTTTTAGATCATATTAGAATTCTAAATTTTTTATGCATAGCAATCAAATGACCTCTCCATATTGCCACATAAAGTATAGATTTAAAGTTAAATGATCCAGTCAGTCATTTAGCATTTTCTTAGGGTCATCTTTTGCCAATAATTACAGTTGTTTACATATGGTTCTCTTGTTTCTGTGTTTGTATTACTTACATTCTAAGAAGTGAAGAAAGAATGATGCTTTTAAAAACTGTTTTTAATAGCCTTTGTTTATTTTTAATACGTAGTGTTCCAGGCTCTTGCTCTAATGATTTTTTTTCACACTGCATTGATAATTAAATTCATTCATTTTCCTGGCTGCACAATTCTTTTAAATAAAAAGTTATGGGTAATAATACCTATTATGTTGAAAGTACAGAGGAGAAAAGGGCAGATCCGCAGCTTTTAGTTCAAGGAGAGCCAATGGCTTTTGCAAGTTACAGGTTTAAATAAAATCAGAATTCTTGAGTCCTTTATCTACACTGGTAGATCTTGAAGTGTTGTTTTGTTTTTCCCATGCAATAGTGTGTGCAGTGTTATTTCCAGTAAAACAAGAGCTGTGGGTATGTGATGTGTGATCCATTTTGGGATGTTTCTTTAGAATGATTTGAGGTGTGGTACCAAGTGTTTGTCCTCTTGGATGACTGGAGACTGTGGTTGCTGCCTCCTAATATGTGATCTTCATACCTCTTCTATTCCCCTCCGCCAAAGGGATTTCGTGTCAATAAATTGGGGAAAATACTGTGAACGTGTAAAGCTTTGATAACAGAAGATGCATAGAATAAAAAAACATTACCCCATTCTGATCTTATTTATTGGCTTATACAGCCTCAGAAATTTTTGTCTTTCTAATGAGATTTTAGATTTTGCAGTTTTTAATTTATGCAAAAGAAATTCACTACTTAATTACTAATATAGAAGACATTCTTAGCCTCATATTTATTTTTTTTGTCATGTTTACTGAACTCAGGAAGAAAAAACATTATGTCCATTTGGTCGAACACATAATTTAATTGTATTATGAAACAAAATCAGTGTAAATGAGTAAGAATTTTTAACTTTAAGTACATTTTAAGTCTCATTTTGTAAAATTTGCTTTCTAAGTTGGAATATCACCAATTTGAAAAAGCAATTCACAGAGAAACTAATTTTGAAATAGTGATAAATAAAACAGGAATAAAAATTGAGAGAACTCGAGATCCATTTGAGGGTATTACTTTTCAGCATCTGAACTCAGGATTTCTTTTGGACTCGGTTGGGTGCAATTTGCTTGATTCTTATCTACCCCTGAGGACATGGTCCTTGAAAGGCTGAGCGTCTGTTCCTCTGAAATTGCTCTTTTTTTAGGTACTCTGGGGTACAACTTTCCTTTTGTTGTTGTAGGTTCCCCCACCCCACCCCACCCCATGTCTCTATCTTTACCTTTTGCATTTTATTTGCATTTCTTTTCTTGATGGATCCTCAGTGTAAGTGTATTCTGTTCTAAGGTTAATAGGGCTGGTAGAGTCATTGGAGTAGGTTATTGAGGATCTTGTGGCATTTCATCATTAAAAGCCCATTCAGGGGCTTCCTACCTACCTGCTTTCTTGCAGGTGTGTGGAAAGCATGAATGATAATACAGACACAAGTATCCTGCTTTCCTCACCTGTTGGAGGGGGCTGCTGTTATAATTTTCTCCTCGTACTGTGTCCCATGAGATTTAGGTGTTGAATATTGATGATGAGAATGTGCTTGGGCTGTAGACTGCTACCCAGTCATCTCATTTTACAATGATTTAACAAGAATATGATGTCCCAGTCAGAGAGTAAAGATTTAAAGCTTTTATTTCAAGAGTTGAAAATGTTTTGTTCCTGACATTTTCTTACTTAAAATATATCTACTACCTTTGTTATCTTTAGTAATTCTCACCAAGCCGCTCATAACTTTTCATATGTATCCGTAATTAGTGTGGATGATTCTGCCTTGGGTATCCTCGTTACTCAAACTTGTTAAGAACAAATGAGTGACTTAAAGGAGATCTGAGCAATAATCACTGATCCCCAAGTTGAACACCACAAGACCTGTACCAGTGTCAAGTGCCAACACTGATGTATTTGAAAAGGCAAAGACTGAAATGCCACATGAGACACTTCTGCTGTAGTAAGGAGCAGGATTCCTGTATGTTCTCCCCACTGTCTAAGGTCCATCACAGAGGGAGTCATGAGGGAGCCCAGATGATCTTTTTAACTCATCTGCTTCTTTGTGCTGGTATTATGATCTGCTGTCTCAATTATTTCTGCTAGACATGCCTGAGTGTTTCTTTGAGCTAAAGACAAGGGTGTTACATTGAGCTCCTGCTTCTGCTCGTGTGTTGGTGGAGATAATGAACTCCCAGATGCTGAATCTTTGAGTTTGTCAGAAGTTGTTAGTCAAATCCTGTAGGAGTACTGAAAGCATTCCTCATGGAAGTCTGGAATCAAAGTAGGTTTGAATCAGCATCACCAAGTTGGATGAATAGTTCCTGTTTGGACCGACTTCCAGTGAAAAGCTTATGAAATAAAGAGAGTCAGAAAGGGAAAGGGCAGGTTAGAGGAACTGGCCTCCAAACCCGCAAAAGGATCAAAACCACTGAAATTTAAGCTAATTTTTAATAAATATATTGCAGGGGAACTCAAATTATTAAGTAGTGTGATATTGAACGATTCTATTAAAAGTGGCAAAACAGGCTTTTCATTGTAAACGAGTGAACTGGAGTTAATGTCTCCTTGAAATCCTCTGGGGAATTCGACTTCTTGGCTAATTCTAACAGGGAATTTGACCTCTTTATCACGAAAGACTGGCCATCTTGTAACAAATCTCTGTACTAACCATTTCATTTTGTAACCACATATCGTGCTTTGAAGGGTGTGAAAGCTGAAAATTGCAGGTAATTTCATTACTGATTGCATTTGTTTTTCTAATGGCTGAAATTGGTACATACTATATAGGGGTCATTGTCCTTGGAATTTCCGTAATGATACCTTATAAGAAAGCGATTTTAGTGCACAAATTTGGTAACAACTGAGGAAAAGGGAGCACATGCTTTGCAGTGAGAGGTGTCTGCTGGCTGCCTCAGCGAATCCCTGCTTCTCCAATGAATTGCTGAGGTCAGACTTATGGGGAGGGCAAACTTGTGGCATCTAGACCCTGTGTGTCTGTGTGCTTGCTGCAAACTGCAGTTTACTGCCTTTTAAAGAATGACTGATTCTTTTGATACAGTCTCCAAATATTTGCTAATGAGCTTCTTTGTTCTTGCGAAGAAGTGGAGAGTGCACCCTCCTGCACCCCTGCATGCAAATGACATTCATACAGTCTGTAAAGCTTGTCTGATCTAAAATTATGATGTCTTGTGGAATGTGAGAGAATCTTAGGGAGATAGGACTGGAAAATGACATTTGACAATTAAATCTTGCTGCTTTCTCTACAAGGTGAGAACCAAGTATTTGCCTCCTCCTGCAGCATGTGCATGGACGGGGGAGAAGTCTTACTACAGGACTTGAAGATTGTTTCCTGTAGACTGGAATCCTCTCTATGGAAAGAGCTCAGAGGGTGCTCAGTTTCCTTCCCCCTTACACAGTTAAAGGCAATTTTGGAGTTGGATATTGGCTTCTATTGAGTGGAAAGGCTGAGGGGCCTCTCTTGCCAGTGCATCAAGCCCTGCAGCTCCCTGGGAGCCTGTGCAGCTTCCACACAGGTGCAGTTCTGTGGCCTTAGCTTTCCTCTCAGCCCTGCCTTACAAGGGGGAGTTAAAACAGTAAATTCTTTTAACAGAAAGAAGTCTGTTCCCATTTTGCAGCGTCCGTAAAAGTCTGAAGTACCAGGACTGTATATCACACTATGCAAATATTCTTAAAAAACCCTCTGCAAGTTTGCTTTGCAGAAATGTATCAAGGTTTAAAGAAAAAGGGAACATACTGAAGAATCCTTTGTGGATTTAACAAACCTCAGTACGTTCTCCACGTTGAAATGTGATTTTATGTTACAATACATTTGTGAAAAACCAATTTTGCTATTCAGTGTTGTGTTTATCCAAATAACTAGCTATTTCCCTGCCTTCCTTAACAAAGAGAAATAAGAAAGAATAAGAAATTATCCAGTTGGTGGTAAAATGACAGTGTAGGCATACTTAAGAGGACAGAATTACTACAGGTCTTGTTTCTTTGATGAGGGAGTTTTGTAGCTTAGCTGATTTTTGTATTCTTGCAACAGAAGCATGCAGAGAAAACTCTACCCTGCATTAATAAATAATCACGCTGCATGTTTTTGGTTCTAATCACTTATGCAGACAAAGGCAACTTTAGTAAGAAAAATGTTCTTGTGGAAGGTAATTGGGTAACTGTGACTGCAGGTGAGAGATCTGAATTCTGTGCCAAGTGCTGTCTTTTCCCAGCATTTCTGGTACTTCGTCTGTGTTCCAGTGAGTTGGTGTTTCAGTGTATCTCTTGCTTCACAATTTCTTGACTTCTCTTTGTGAGCAATGAATGTCGGTAAAAAGGGCAAAACCATTGCCCGCGAATTAACCTACTTAAATCTGATCTATGGTGATGTTATACCTCCTCATGTCTGGAGTCTTTTGGCAAAAGTTAAAGTAATAATATATTAACTTGCTTCATGTTAGTGCAATGCACTATTTTGAACAAGAATGTATCAAATTCCTCACACTTAAAATATCTGGCTAATAAGCTGTTAAAATGATTATTCCATCAAAAGGCATTACCAGTTCGTGATTAGCATCCCATGGTTTATACTCAAAGTTTATGCTTATGTATATTTTTAAATGTTATGTTGTTTATTTCAGCCATTGGAATATTGCAAGTATGATTAGCAGAAAGATAAATGTTCTTTGTCTAAGAAGCAACCAATTATTGGTAATATGAAAAAGTCTTGTCCCTTGTAATTCTAATAAAGAAAATATAGGTGTGCAATTGATAGCTGCATTTCTCTAATGAATATATTTCACTTCCATGCATTCTGTTCCAAAAATACAACTTCATCTGTTTCAGAATGTTTTAGAAATAAATTCTCTTCCCCAGTTTTGCATGATTTTTATAAAATTAGGGCAAAGGAGTTTTCAATAGAAAACAGTGCTTTGTCACATTATCTACAACTCATGTCTAGCAAATTTATAAATCTAGTGCTCATTTAAGTAAAGTTCCAAATCATAATGAATGGTTTAGACAGCATTATCATCAATTTCCTGCAGGTGCAGCTGTGGAAATCAGTGACTTCAATCAAAAGCCTTTATCAAGTTTCACTGCACTGTCATTTTTTGCATTCAGGTTTTGCTGAAATTAACAAAAAAAAAAAAGACAATTCTGTAACTGTCTTTACATCACTTCTACCTTTGGGTGGTGCTTTTGAGCAGTGCTGGGCTGTTGTTTCTATTCGAAGAATTTAACAGCATTCATATTTTTGCACTTTATACCAACACTATATTTCTTTCGTGATATTATGGAGTTAAAATTGCACTGTGTGTTTTAACACACATTACAACAACCTCTTAAGGCAAAAAAGTAAATTCATGCAAATGAGTTATGGAAAGTGAAAAGATTTGTGCTGCTTCATTCATTGCAGACCTAGTTATTGGGAAACAGGCATTTTTCTTCCATACACTCTGTGCTCACCATGTCTCATACAAGTTGTTATTGATAAGTTATCTTCTGAATACCAATCTTTAAAGGGTTAATGAAAGGGTGTGAAGAAAGAATATATGGTAGATATAGCTTGTTTTAAATTATTTATTTTTTTTTACTTGTGTCTTTAAAATATCGTTGACACAGCTCGCTCATGTTGCTTTTCTAGTACCTGAAAATTAGAATAAATGAGAAACTTCATATTATTGAATTACATTTATTGAGGTACATTTCCTAGTTTTATAGTACTTCATATGCCACTGGCTTTCTAGGGCCTTCCTATAAAATACTGCAATTAAAATCCAGTAACATTCAATAAAAATATCATGCTGATCCTTTTGAAGAATTCCCAGTGTACACGAAAGCAAAGTTATAACGATCTAAATCACTGTACCTTGTGAAGCCAAGAGGCCAGAGCTTCTGTCTTCAGGCACAGAAGCAAAAAACCTGCCAGTTCCCACCAGATCAACTTGCAAACTGACAATTCTCTCTCTCTCTCTCTCTGTGATTTAAGAAACCACTTGTTGCCAGCAAAATTTTTTTTTGGTAAAGCCATAGAAACCTCAATCCTGAGGGGTTCCTGCTCTTTCCCTGTGGGTGGCAGATATATTTGAGGGATAGTCATTACCTCGTGAGAATAAACCTTTATTTTGCTAATGCTTTCTGACTTATTTGCTGTTTTGTTTTTCCTTTTCAAGTGTTTGTGTGCTTTCTGTCTTAACACTACTGCAGGCAGTGCTCATGTAACTTTTTGACAAGAATTTAAGATGTTTTAGGCTGTGAGCGCTTTAATTGCATTGAAAATAGAAGAGATGCCAAACTTTTTCTATTTTAGGCTTCACTGCAAAGGCTAT
>VXAY01002304.1:488624-494008 GCA_013399855.1 Oxyruncus cristatus
GGAGAGCCATCTCAGGAGTGCAGAGTAACCGTTGCTGAGGGAGAAGAGAAAAAGAAGGCTAGTTTGTTTGGAATAGTTTGGACATCAGTGCATGGGATGTTTCAAATAACTTATTAAGTTAGACACAGCACTAACACTGTTTGTAGTTTAGCTGTGGCCTTGTTTTCCTCAACAGCTGCCTGAGAAACTTATCTTTGACTTTAAAGTTCTGTCTTGTTTATATCAAATCTTCAAGGTTCTTTAACTCTTACAACAATAGAAGAGAAATAACCAAACTGTGTAGGCAAAAATGTTCAACTTAATCAGCAAACAATAACCTCCTTCAGCTCTTTGTTTAAACCAGCAAATTTATCTCCCTTCAGTATTTTGAAAATACTTGTGTGCGTATTGCATGTTTTCTCTCTGTCTCACGCAGACACAGTGTTGTGTGAAGGGGATATAGAGAATGTAGATTTAATTAATTGCTATACAGGTGTTCTCAAAACAGGCCATGTCTTATGGGAGTGAGATCTGAAATGCAAGAAATTTTGCATATGGGGAAGAAGAATGTTAAGTTCTGTTAATTTTTCAAAGGAAAAGTCATATAATCTGTTTTCATGGAAAAAAAGTCATATAACCATGTTTTCATGGAAACAATTTAAATGCTTCTGTGAATCATAACTTGTGTACTGTAAAGGAAAGAAATGTGTAACAGCAAAGTACAGTACATATCAAAACTGATCTTTCACTTGGCATGTTTGATGAGTCTTAAAAATAACTCAAGCTAAATTGAATCAAGCTATATGTTGTACAATCAGACGTGAGGAGAGAATGGATAGGACTGAGGAGCACTTAGCAGAACATTAATCAGATAGGCCACATTCTCTTTGGTATAACTTATTCGTGCTCCTTTGACATCACTGGTCTGCATCACTTAAAATTCTGATCTGGCTAAGATGGTTTGGTCTGTGAGTAATAGTTGATGTTGGTGTCTGTATTTCTTAGAAATTGGAATAAATCTTGTCTTGTAGTCATGTTTTCAGAGCTCAGCGTGTGATAGCTGCAGGTTAGGGAACTTCCTAAAGAGTAAGAAAAGTGAAAAGTATCTGTTTTGGAAAACAAACCAACCCATAATGCTGAAATGAAGTAGAATTATTCTTAGGTGGCCAATGTTAGGTCAGTAGCACAGTATAAGTCTCTATGTTTTCAGACTGTGATATATCCATAGATGTTTCTCACGCTGTGATATCCTTGATCACGCTTTCAGTTTTTTCTTTTGAAACTTGTTGGCAAATCCCTACTTCTGAAACAGCAAACTGTGCTGTAAAAAGATTAGATTATGCACACTTAAGAGTGTTTTTGGAAGCAAATACAGGCTGTTGGTCTCCCTGAGTGATTTTGTTGTTGACTGTCTGGCTGAGGTGGGTATGTGATTACAGCCACAGTAAATTCCACATTCAAAAGCAAATGAGCACTGGTTTTAGTTCCCTTGTTCCTTATTTGCCCTATTGAAACAGATACTCCTGTACATAGTGCTGTATAGTACAATGATGTGAATTCATCAAAACATGCATTAAGGGGCAACACTACACAGGGGTAAGGATATAAATATATTTTACAATTCTTAGCTTCCTATCACAAGAATAGTTCACGAGTGAATGCAAATTTACAGCAGGTGCTTATCAAATGTGAAAATGCTTGCAAATCAGAAACAAACTTTGGGACTATAAACATATTTCAATGATAGTTCATGCAAAGAATATATTTGATAGTAAGAAATAATGTTCTCTTTTAGTTTCTACGTGAAGCAGGTTGACACATTATTGTATATGGAGAATTATAACACTTCTGAGTAAGAAGACTGTACACAAGCTTTAATCCTCTAATCAGAGGGCTTATTATCAGGGAACATGTAATGACATAAAATATTATTTATTTATAAAGCAAGAAAAAAGCATTATACAGCATAAAGGGATAATAAAGAGGAAGTGCAGTTAAATCAGTAGATTTTACTTCTGTCTTCCATACAGAAGTGACATAAAAGCTATCAATCTTCTATGGATTTTAAAATACTTGATAAAAATATTGAAATATGCTAATGTTTTGCATAGAAAAACTTAGGACATCTGAAAGTAAGTTCTGAATACCACTGTGACTTGTCACATGTGTCTCATGTACGTGTAAGTTGGAACATTTTACTCCACGAAAGTAGAACCCTATAAAATCTTTTGGGTTTGACTGTAAGATGCACTTGTACAGACAGTAATTGGCCTATTACAGAGATATTAATTAACATGTTAGAAATGTTTTCTTTATTAATGAGAAATTCACACATACTATTTAAATTAATTTGTATAGTTTAAAATTAATTTATTGTGGCCTTCGATGACCTCAAATCCACTAAGACAAAGCTGGAGTATTGTACTAACTGTTAAACCATTCATTAAACATTTTATGCAAATAGTGTTTGTTTATAAACAAATTAACTGCAAGGATTTTCAAAACAGGTGCTGTGTTGTGAATGCGTACTAAATGATGTGGTACTGAAAGAATTAATTAGACCTTCAGATGTAATTAGTTGCAATAATTTGCGTGATTAGCGGCTTGGTTAAGAAGTAAGACACACACATTGTAATGCATGGAAGAGTCACTGCAGTAGCTTTGTCTTTCATACGGTGAAGATGAGATTTCCTCATGTTTAGGAAATTTTTCAAAAAATTGCTGACATAGCTGGAGTTAATTGCCAAGTATCCTGTAGGGGGTAACGTGGGTTTTTTTTCCCTTGGCTTGTTGCGATGCATATGCATTGGAAGCAATACCATTTGTTTGTACCTCAATGAATTTTTAAAACAGAAGGCTGTTAACCCTAGATCTTCAAGTCTCCAGAGGAAGAACTGATACTTAACATGTTCAGGGTTAAAAGATAGGCTGTGTAAGCCATAAGAAACAGGTCCAGTGTTTTGAGATCAGTTCTAAATATTCATGTAATTTCCCCCCCCACACACCCTTGCAGCCATAGTTGTGATTTTTCTCCTCGTGTATCCCACAATGCAGTCAACCATCGGATGTGCATGAAGAATGCCTTTGAAAGTGGCATTAGTCAAAACTGATTAAAAAGAAAGTTATGATTGCTGATACTTAATTCATGATGATCACACTCCTAGTTATAATAAATGTACAATACCTCTGTGACTTGCAAGAAAGCTTTCTCGTCTTGATAATGCCCTGATGCCCAGTGACAATGTTAGAGAGTGGGTTTGAAATGAATTAATATGGGGACTTCCTTGATCTTTGCTTTACCTGCATGAAAAGGTGGATTGACAGTAAACCACAATAGATTCACTTTAGTGGTCACTGGTGGAAGTTGCTATTGCTTTGCTATTTCAAAAGAAAAGACTGAAGATTTTGTGCCTTGAGGCATCAAGAATGCACAGATATGAAAGTAATGCACATTTTGACAGAATTTATTGCTCTGACAATACCCTTTTAATATTGTTAGAAACACACTTGGGGGGCCTGCACATGTATTTTGAAAGAACAGGTATGTTCTCTGTGAATCACTTTGTCAGAAAAAGCCAGCATTTCTAGAATGAAGTTGAAGAGTACAGAAGAAAAAGAAGCAGAGGAAGTTTAGTAAATCGGTTATAAAGCAAATAAGTGCAATTAGTGAGCAGCATAGAAGATATTAGTTGACAAGAGACTTCTCAGAAATAACACATTTGCCTGTGGTGAGTGTTAGAGGCATTCCATGGAGGTGATGATGAATGACTCAATGAATTTGACTTTAAACTTTTTTTTTTTTAACACAGAACCTTTTATTTCATGGGATTAAGCTATAGCAGTTTGTGAGAGGAACTGTGGGGGAGCTTTGTTTCATCTCAGGTGGAAGTGGTCGCATTAGACCTTGTTTGTCTCATGAATTTTTGTGACACTCCCGAGGTGTGAGGTAGAGGAGACCTTGTTTAAAAGCTAAGCCTTGGTGTAGCTACCAAATTGTTTATATTCTTTTAAGTTCTTGCCATATGATTTCCAAGAGTTTTTATGTAGCTGCAAATCTGACATAAGCAGCAAGACCCAGCAGGAGATCTCTGGTTAAATGATGACCACAATGATGCTGTGTTTGGATTAGTGACTGGGAAATATTAGTGGTCACATATCTAAGTGAAAGTAACACCCGAGCGTTTTATTGCACACTCAGTGTGGAACACAGTTTATCTCAGTGCTGAGGCAGAACATAAGTGCAGTACTTCTTGCTCTTTTCTACAACAGAATGGCTATTTACACTCGTCTAAAAAAAAAAAAACATGCATGGAAGGAAAATAAAATAAATATTAAAAATGACAAAAGAAGAAGAAAAAGCATCATTAACTGCTGCACAGCTGCTGTGTGTCTGCTGTCACGGGGATTACCCTTAATTACTATGGATGAAGTTTGCTATCATTGGTTCTTTGGATGCCTCAAAATTGGTTTATTTTTAAAGGAGTTCTTCTTTCTATGTATGTTTTAATAGAATATGCAGCTGTTAAAGTTTCAAGGAAAGAAATCACTGTTTCAGTCTCGAGGAGCCTGAAAATCATTTGACAGAGCTAACATAGGGATCCACTTGAATGAATTTAGGTTTTTTCCTTTTTGTAGTCTGTTTAATTCAGTTCGTTTTAAATGCGATGTTTGCAAAGTAGTCTTTAAAATGGGCTCTTCTGTATTGTGTTTGAATTTGAAGAAAATTAACATTTGTATGTCATCAGTAGCTGCAATGCATAGCTCAAGGCAATGAAGGATAGAAAGTCAAAGAATATGGGAAATTTGATTAAAATGAATGAACACTAGAAGGTCTTAAGGGTGGACATAGCTTACTCATTGATTTATTTGTATTGTTTCTCGAGGCAAAAGAAGCTTATTCCATGGGATGTTTAGAAAATAACTTTTAAATATGAAAATAAAAAGGTGTTTAAGTCAATAAAATCAATAAAATTAGGTTTTTAATCTGGAGACTTCCCTACTTATCTAAGTCCTACTTTGTGTAAGGGGCACAGTACCAAGCAGGTAAATATTCTTTGAGAGATTTGGGATCAGTTGGATGTCCATAACATTTTTTTAAAATTTTATTCACTAGGACATGGGCTGTGCGCTAAAGCCCAAATGATGACTCACTGTCCATGGCTTCCCAAACGTGTTCTGTGCTGCTCTGACTGCCTTGGGTGGTTTGTTATTTGTGCTGCCTCCAGTGGAGTGGTCTGTGTTTGCTAGGCATTGGTGAGTTCCCAGCTGCTCATATTTGTTACTATTCCTGCTTTGTATAATGCTGCTTGTTGTATAACTTTGTATTTTGCAAGACTCCCATCCTTGTTGTGCTTCAGTTCTCTTTTTGAGGTCTTGCTCTCCCGTTTGTCTTGGTATTTTTTTTT